>OMKZ01051428.1:0-14230 GCA_900302535.1 Neoniphon sammara | reverse complement strand
CTGCTTTATTGTCTCCTGTCTCAGAATAGACTCACCCAGCTGGGGAGGAGGGGGCGGCCGGTGAGCTAATCAGAGCATAATGGGCTCAATCAATAGTTTCCTTGATTGCACACATACTGTACATTCCACATCAGCAGCTGAACAGCAGCCAGGGCAGCAGCGCAGCATCGTGCCTTTGTGAAGGACGAAAACAAAGACTTTTTACTGAGAGCCCTGACCCTCGAAAACATTCTGCCGCACGGATCCATTCTGCCATCGCAGTTTGGAATATGTCGACCAGGCCGGCGTGCCAAGAGCTTTCCTCATGCCAGGACCTTTGCCCTACATCTCAGCGTCATTTAAAGGAATAGTTCACCTCAAATTAAAGTTCAATCATTATTAGCCCCTTTCAGGCGGATATTCCGGTATATTTCCGGAAAGGTTAGTGATTCACGCTATTCACACACACACACACACACACACACACACACACACACACACACACATTAAATTCCCGAAACAAAGGGCATAATATGCCAGGTATGGGGAGAAGGTCAGGTGCAAAAGACCTATCCGGATATAAGTAAAAAGAATGCAGTGTAAGATGTCGTTACTGTGCAAAAAAATCAATGAATAGTGTCTGGAAAGGGCTCTTTTTTATATCAATAGTCTACATGTTTGAATAACAAACTTTTTTTCTGTATCTTTTTGATTCAGAAACACACATTGCACAAATCATAAGTTATGCTAGCACACACTCACACACACGCACACACACACATACACACAAAATACCCATCTTGACAAGTCATTTCATCTCACATTCAGTCTTAAAATCTTGTTTTTCTTCAAACAAGTGAAAAAATCTGCCAGTGGGATGAGATAATCCCACTTGTTTCTAAGGCTAATCAACTTGTTTCCAGAATTTTCCTGAATCAAGTGTCACTTTCTTGATACTAGTGGGCTGATCGGCCTTATTCTGCCCTGTTTCAACATATTTATTCTATAATAATTCCTGCAACAAGTGAAACTGTATTGGGAGAAAGTGGTATCATTGCATCGTACTGGCAGATTTTTTTTTACCTTGCTTTAAAAGAAAAAAAAGATTTTTATCACTTTTGTCACTCATCTCAGCCTTTTAACAAACTATTGTATTTTAACCATCATCTTCTGTGAGCTCCAAGAAAATATCCATCAAATTTTGTCTGAAGATTCTACTTTGTACTGCAGACTGTGCATATACTGTCAGTCTGCGAACATGATGAACAAGACATCAGATATTTCCTATTTGATGTAACAGTGCAGCCATAAAACAATGGCATCTTGGGATTGAATATTGCACTCAATATAAGTGTGATTTAGCTTCAATGAAGCGCTGCAACCAGACACAGAACATGGATGACACTGTTGTACAATATGAAAAACAAAAAAAAAAAAAAAAAAACTAAGAAGCTACTTAAGGGGAAATTTAATGGGAAATCAGAGTTCATGGGGTTTTAATATTGAACTTTTGTATGCACATTGTAAATGTTTGGCAATAAAACACTTGGATTACAAGCTGTTTGAAGAAATTTGTTAGGCATTTGATGCCTTTTTTTGAAGCTATGAACGGCTGGCTCTGTTCATTTCTACACTTCAGGAGAAGACTGAGATTTAACTACCAGGGTTGTCTCACTGTGTGTTTGGTGGCCCTTCAAACTTCTTCTGACTGTTGACTGGCATGGAAGTGAGAAGATAATGACTGAATTTTCATTTTGGTGGAGAATTATTCTTTCAAGTTTTTTTTTTCCTAATGTGTGCTTCATTTAATAGTCATCAGTGGAAAAAGGCATAAAAGATGGCGGAGAGAAGTGATGACAGATTCAAGAGCCAGACTCTAATTAACCCTCCTGCTTGTTTGGCCATGAGGCCTCAGTCTGACCCATGACTCCTCTGAATCATCACCCGCGTTGGATTACGTGCAGACTTTTACGAGCGCGCAGCAGCTTTTCAAACAGTCCGTTCGCATCCACTTCCACTTTTGGCAACACCACTACAAATATTTCCAAAAGAGATGACCAATCACAATAGCTTGTGTGTGTATATGTGTGTGTGTGTCTGGTGTGTGTGTGTGTGTGTCTGTGTCGGTGTGTGTTTGCATAGCCGGAGTGGCCCTGGGTCACCACGACACTGCATGGAACAACAGCGTATTGTGCCTTCCTCTCTCGTATTTCTCATCATCAGCACTGCCACCATCCAAGTTCCACTCCTCTTTTCCCAGTGTGGCAGCGGGACTGTTCCCTGTTTGTCAACCCCCATCCTGTAATAATAGGAAACACCGCCTCACTTTTCCACTTTCTCCCTATATGCTCACATTTCAGCGCTAATTCCAAATAAATGGGTTCCTGTTTGCAGCTCCCTCGCTTTGGTTTTGTATGCAGTCAGGTTGTGTTGTACAGTGTGTCCTGCTGCAGGACTGTATGAGACTGGATTTCTATTTCCTATGTTATACACTGTATATCAACATGTAGACCTCTCTATGGTCATAAAGAGTATGCTTAAATACCAGGCTGGTTTCCATTGACTCATACTGAATTGTGGGGGCTGAGTATTTCCACCCACATGGAAAAAATTTATGTACATATAGGGGATTTCCTTTTATGTTATATATTCTTTTCATTCTTTTCTCCTTTCACAACTGGATTACGGCAACTCCTTCTTTTCTGGCATAAGCCAAAGATCAGTCTCTCGCCTCCAGCTAGTTCAAAAATGCAGCAGCCAGGCTTCTTACTGCTTTTACAGACAGCATCACATCAGCCCTGTCCCGGCATGTCTACACCGGCTCCCCGTTCATTTTAGAACTGACTTTAAAATTCTGTTGATCACTTTTATAGCATGCTTGGGCCTGGCTCCAGGTTATACAACAGATAAGTTAACCCTGTATGAGCCAGTGTGCAGCCTAAGGTCCTAGCGTGGGACCCCTCTGGTTGCTCCAAAAACTAAAGGTGGTCGTGCTTTTGTTATCAGGGCTCCAAGGCTTTGGAACGACCTAAGGCTTGCAAATCTGTGATCACTTTTACATTTCATCTTAAAACCCATTTTTATTGTTATATTTATCTTAAATATTCTGTTTTTATTTTGCAGCTATGTAAATATTTGTGAATGCTGCTTTTCACCTCCTCTGTCCTCCACACTAAATTAATTAAATGTTTTCCCACCGCTTCTGTTTTATTTTCATTGTTGTATTATGCTTGTATTTTGATTGTCAGAGCACTTTGTAAAAGCTGTTTGTAATAGTGCTGTACAAATAAAGTTTATTATTATATTATTATTTTATTAAATACTGATATATAAAAACATATTCAAATTTAGCACATTTTCAAATATGGGTAACATTTACTGCAAATTCACATGTCCCCATGTGAACCATATATATATGGTTCACGTATGACGATATATGCAATATACATGACAACATTTCATATATGTTCATATATCAGATTTCTTCTGCTCAGTGGTTTAGTAGTAATGTGACACAGTGTGGAGCTTCCCTGTGAGGAAGTTCTCCCCCTGCACAGGGAGGTCAGAGGTCAGGGTCAGCAGCGGGACATCTGGTTGAAGGACAGTCTCTCTACCCATCGGTCCTCCCCACCCCCCTGACACATCCTCCTCCTTATCATCAAATTGTCAAATTGTTTGGTCAAATTGTCTTTCAAAACACAATTATTGTCTCACTGTACAGTGATAGACAGGGGAGGGTTATCATTTCAGTACTAACAACCTTCCCACTAGATGGAGACAAAGGCCAAATATCAGATCTGTTCAATTTCCAAGTCTCATGCTGGAGTACTTAAATCAAATCGGTCTGGATCTTAGGTGTCCATATGAGCACTAGTACATTTTAATGAACCAGGGTCTCATGGTGACACTAGGTTTACTCCATCTGGGTCCCAGGCAGAGGAAAAAAAAGAAATTCTAAATTAGCTTCAACAGTTCTCTGAAAGCAAACAAGTGGACACATCGTCATCCAGTGTTATCCTTTAAGATGTTGCCAATCATATTATCTTTCCATATTCCATCATTTGCTGTTTGTAAATCAATGCTTACTGGGACACAGTGCGTGCAAGCAAGATGTTAAAAATAATTCGCAGTCTCAGAGTGATACAGTATTTGTCATGATTATAAACTGGAAGAATTCTGGTTATCATGTTTACGTGCAATCAAAAACACATGAGCAGAATGAGTTAGATTTTGTGTGCGCAGGATCATTTGGGAGTGAATCAGTCTGCGTCCATCTACATTTTATCATTGCTTCTGTCTAAATTTAATTACTCATATTGTCCACGTGATGGAGTACAATGTCCTGGAATACACACACAAACACACACACACACACACACACACACACACAGGCCTCCTCTGGTCTTGCTCTCTGCTGGTGGGCCGCCGCTGCACCGCTCTGAGTGTGTGGGTGGTCCGAGCCAGGTGGAGGAGAGAGGGATTAACACCATGCCTGCCCAAAGAAAAAATAAGGAGAGAGAGAGAGAGAGAGTTAGAGAGTAGATGGAGATGGAGTAGAGATAGACATCTGCCCACCAGATGTGTTGTAAGGCATACGGAGGTTTATGAAATAGAGAGGAGAAGGGAATGAAAAGGCTTTCGGTCATGGTGCTTATAGTGACAACTGGACGCATTGTGACTGAAATAACTGCTCAACTCATTCTCTCTCTCTCTCTCTCTCTCTCTCTCTCTCTGTCACTTTGGTTCTCTGTCACTCTTTAAACAGTCTGTGTCTCTCTCTCATTCTCTCCATCTCTTTCAATCTTTTTTCTCTGTTATATACACATGACAAACACATCTGTATCCGCACACACACACACATACACACACACACACACACACACACACACACACACAAATTCTCTCTCTGTCTCTTCTTCCGACCCTGGAGGAACTCCTTGAGGGTGCTATTATATAAGCCAATGATGACCACCTGTCAAAACATGTCCAGTTACTCCGTGTGTGTGTGTGTGTGTGTGTGTGTGTGTGCTGGGAAGGTGATGATAAGAGGGAATGAGCAGTCTGGATGAATGTGACAGGCCGGACTTGCAGAGAAGAGAAAATCTGATTTTGTGTGTGTGACAGAGCTTTTCTATGTTAAAAGAGGATAATGGCAAGTTTGTTTTTTTTCCACCTAGAAATGAAAGTATATTTTGCATACGCAGCCTTGACTCTTGCGTTTTGACAGTTTATGGGCATCAGATCAGATCACCACTGTACTTACATAAGCCGTAAAATCCCGTTTATACTCCACGTTAAAAAGGCAATGATAACATCAATTCTGCGTCTCATTTCTGTTCCTGGGTAAATAAACCCATGGAGAATTGAAGGCAGAGACCAGCCATTATGGAGGACATACACTCTGAAAGAATCATCTATTTACAGTGAGCCACCTTTGAAGACGGAGGCTATACAGTAACCCGTCCAAGGCCACTGACATTCCTTCCTGACCACACACACTTCTGATGAGGAGTAGCATATACAGTATAGTAACTATCTGCAACCAATAGGACCCTGCCAAATTGCTTTCTCTGAATCAAATCAAGTCATGGACGAAGATCTAACAGTTTTGTGGTAAAACCATGCAATGATCCATATCATGATGTAAAATGTTATATGACTAAACTTGAAAAAACAAAAACAATAAAAGACCCTTCTCCCCTAAATTTTAATAATAAATACACAATGGCTGTTTCAAAAGTAAGTATGCATATTGAAGTCAGCTATTATTGACTGTAATGTGAAATGTATTTGCTGTTTCAGGTATGCTCATTATTTACAGACTATTAAATATATAATAATTTTGAAAAATTAAAGAAGTTAGAATTAAATATTTTTAGTACCGTGCATTTTGCCAATAAAATCTTACAAGATCCTTGCGCAGCACTCTTTGAAGTCCAGCTGTGGCTGAAAAATGCATGTTAATCTTTTTTCTTAGTTCCTATGGATTCACTGTTCCTTCCCCGCAATGTGTGTGTGCATGTGTGTGTGCGTGTGTGTGTGTGTGGTTTATAGTTGTTTACACAGCTAACGGTGGGTGAGCCTCGTTCAACCAGTCCTACCTCCGGGATTCAGGCCTTTTGAAGCCCTATAAACCTTGGATGAAAGCTTAAGCCAAATTAATAAAGTTTAACAGGATAAAGATGTGGCCCGTAACACAGTATTAGATTATAATTGCACTCCCAAATGACAGAAAACAATCTCTGTTTACAAGTTCCTGGCCCTAGAACATCATATAAAATAGACCAATTAGTGTGTGGTGTGTGTTCGTGTGCAGGTCCCGTCTGCGTTAAAGCTTTGCCCCTTGCTTGTTCCATACAAGGCCTTTGCCTGATTCTCCATATTTCTCACCGCCGGCTCAGCAGACCTCAGAGCCCGGTCCCATAATGGGATATTAAGTTTGACCAGTGAGCGTGGAAAGGCAAACACAGCAGGATTACGGTAACTGCAGCCTCAATCCACACTGACTGCAGCTAAGCTAAGACAGCGAGGTGTGTTACCTGGAACCGTTAAAAGTTATTTTCGTTGATACTCTGGTTATTGGGTGCTATTAGGTTTTATCCCACTTGGCGCTGTAATAGGTGTTGTTCTTGTTCGGGCTGTACAGCCTCGCCGTAAAACACACATTTCTCACACACGTTATAGAGTAGTAAATGCTAGAAAATAAAGTGACTGAATTCCCTCAAAAACTCAGCGTTATTGCTTGTAATTACTTGAATTTCACATAATCAGAGGCTTACCAGTGTGACAGTTGTGTGTGGGCCTGTGTGTGCATGTTTATGCCTGTGTGTGTGTATACTGTACATTTGTGGTTTTATAAATGTCAAAATGCTGTGTATGATGTATATTTTGCATGTGTGCCCTCGTGTAACCAGGGCGCCGATGAGTGGGAGGTGAACATGAGACAAACCTGTAGGCACACACACAAACACACACATTTAAACACACACACACACACAAAAACCATTTGTCTCTTTCTCTTAAAGGAGCAGAAAGATGATGTTTAACCCAACACTAGTCTGATCCTTTTATGGCTTTCCACACAGGGAAAAAATTAGATTCCATGTGGTTTCTCCCTGTGGAGGCAACCATAAACTTTGCCTAAAAAATTTAAAGAAGTCAGATATTTTATGCCTGTGTAAATGCAATTTGAGATCAGCTCTCCTCGTTTTATTATCTGCGTCTTTTGGCAGGCAATGCAGAACACATAGTAGACTCCGCTTAGGGCTGAAGTCTTGATCACTTGCTAGAGCTATTTTTGTATTTTTTTTAAATCCATCTTTTTCCCTTCACTCCAACTCATAAATCATTACTGTGGCTAACATAAACAAATACTGAAGATTTCATATAAGCAACAGTATTTACACAGCCTAATGCCTGACAGAAAGGACCTCTCCTCTGCGCTCCACTAACAAATGTATCAGATTCAAAGTCACATGTATCACAGCCAGTGGAGCTGTCTGTCATCTTACACACACACACACACACACACATGAACTCGTGCGGCCCGCCACTGCAAGTCTGAAATGAAACAGACTCCCTCACATCGTTATCCCCCTCCCATTTACCCTCCCTCACTCAAAAACCAGGAAAGGTTGTATTTGTATGATCGGAAATCTGCTACAAATCTGGCAACCATATGCTGAGACATATTCAGCTTTTATGTCTTTCAGCTTGGGCAATGTTTTTTTGTTTTATGAAAGGCTCAGCTTCTCCACACATGTGTATCTCCCTAGTTTCCTATTCTTATTGTATTTGAAGTGAATTCTAGCATTGTGCGGTTGCTGACAGTGCTCTACTTAGCGAGGCCTTCTGGTGCGTTTCTGAGTGGAGGGTCGAGGGATTATGGTTCAAAGGGGCCGTGCTGAGTTTGTACAGATGACTCGGGCCTGCATATTCAGTTATGTATGTTGTAGACTGTCAATAGTGAGGAAATGTACTGCAGACTGACTCCACATCTTTGTTCCCTGGTTCTGACATGAAACTGACGTTGACCTTAACTTCAATCACCAATTATTCAAAAAACAGATAGAGCAGTGACTTACTAGACATGTATAGGATGGGAAAGAGGGTGCAAAAGTCAAAACAGAAGGAATATGAACAATATTTGAAGATGATATTGGCAATGAAGGTGAAGAGAAAGATGAAAAGAAGGATGAGGATGTGATAACATGATGTGACACAACATGTAACATGGTGCGATCCGACATGATGTGACATGAAATAACATGACATGATGTAACGTGGTATATCATGATGTGACATGACATAATGTAACATGACATGACATGACATGGGATGACAAGAAGTGACACAGGATGGCATGATGTGATGTGACATCACATGACAATGTAACGCAACATGATGTAACATTTCATAATACAACGTGGCATGATGTGATGTAACATGACATCACAGGGCATAATGTGACATGACATGTCCTCACATCACATCATATCACATTACATGATTTAATATGATTTGATGGTAGTGGAGCTGCTTATGAAAATGATGGTGATGATCATCATCATGGCAGTGCTGACTGTGATGGTGATGGTACAGTAAAAAATGTCGGATGATTCTTCATCATTAACGACTGCAAACGGACACAAACAGAACGAAGAAAAAGGCAGATGTGCCACAAGTAAACACAGACGCCAGGAACCTCATATATGAGCACAAAATAGGAGCATAGGAAAGAGAGAGCAAGGGTGAGGGGGAATGTGTTTTTATGAGAGCCAAGAGTCAACTAGGGTGGTCCATGGCTGCGTGCATTCAGTTTGGTATGGAGGCTTGTCAACACAACTTAACGCCAGAAAACATCCCTGCTATCCCGCCCTTCCTCACGTCTCCCATGAGCTGAAGACTGAGCAGAGCTACCTCGCGCGGCTGGCCAATCGGGGAGAGGGGGGGCGTAGGGGGGTAGAGGCACCCCGGGTGGGTGGAAAAGGAGGACTTAAGTCCTGCTCTAAAATAACAAAGCTGTTATTGACACTGACCTTGCCCCCGTCTCCTTCTTGCTGCTCCTTCCCCCATCCTTCCATTTACAGCCACGGTCTGGCTCTAGGGGAAGTGGTATATAGCAACACATTGGTTCCCATCAAAATCAAAATGTCTGGTTAGTAATTGCTAATTCAGATTTCTCACTTTGATTAGTGAAACCAGCCCAAATCACTCCGTGTGAGTCAGTGATAACGTAATGGCAACTGATTGTCAACGTTTATATCTCTAATGAAAGAGTCTGTATTCATGATTCTACTCTCACAATAAAAGAACAGCTTTGTCCCATCAAAAAATAATTATCAAACCAGCACACTTTTAAACCCCTCTCCCCTCACCCTCTCTCTCTCCCTCTCATAACCCTGGCTTGGGTCTCCAGCACCTGTCAGCTCCAGCTTTTATGAGCGCTAGAGGCAGGACTGGATACAGAGCAGCAGAGTGGAGTTGTTTGCAGGGAGGAGAAGGAGGGAAGTGGGTGGAGGAGAGGAAAGGGGGATATTCATGATATTTATGGGCTGCAGGACGGCACACAGCATGGTGTTGTATAGCGCTCCTGAGGGAAGCTCTTCCACAGGCTCTCACGTCTTCTCTCATCCGTCTCTCCCTCCTGTCTGAAACGCAGGCCCATAACTGTCAGTGTGCTACCACTGTCCTCAAGGCTGTTTCTCTCAAGTTATCATCTATCTGCGTCAATAATAACTACTGAATTTCATGATGGCTTCATCACAGCTGGGACCGTGACTGCATGCAACAACAGATTAGGCATGGGTGAAGCAGCAAGAGCCGGTCTGTCTTAGTCATAGTTTACCCTCCACTGGCAGCCTGGTTACTGTTTGCTTTCCTGTGTGTGGGTTGTGTGGATGTGCCAGCTGCCAGTCCTGTTTGAAAATGATCCCCAGTTGACACTTGAAAATAACAAAGCAGTCTGTAATTCTAATCTTACACTTGGATTGTACCTGCGAGGGATTTTCCCTTTCCTTGATGCTTCGCTGTTATTGTACACTTCCTGGTGTGGAGGTATAAAGGTTTTGTGCACACTGACTCTAGTGGCTGCTCTGTCACTTTAACATTCTGGGCAAATGTATCATAAATCAGGTGTGTCAGTTTAAAGGCAAATATCAAGTCATTTTCAACCAGAGGGGGGAAAAAGCTGCATTTAAACCCACAGCAAACAGGATTTCTGCTTTTGTGCAAAGATGAATCCACTGAGGTGACCATCCTAATTTCCACAGCTTTTTTTTTGTTGTTGTTGTTGTTGTTTTGGTGAAGAAGCCACTCTTTTCCTCTGTTTCATCTTTTTGGATGGCACAAAAAAAAATGCATACCCTTTCTATGCTGGCCTTTTATCTTTTCTAGCCTTATCAGAGCAAAAATATAATTTTTTTCCAAGCCAAAGAACATTTACATTTTATCATTTATCCACTATATACAGTATATACAGATACAAGCACATTTTATTGTTAGGCATAATGTATCAGACATACAATGGCAATAACAAAGCCTGATATTGCTACAACAAGAGCCATGATAATGGTCAAATATGGAACCAGCTTAATGACTTGACTGACATTTTTCATGATGTGGTCAACTACCAGACCATGTTTGCTGTTGGGCCTGATTTTCAAACAGCCAGCAGTAGATTAATTGTTCTATCTTATGCTTGGTATCCCATGGCACCTTGTCATTGCTCTGTCCTATATGCACTTGACCCATATTGTGATGACTGTGATATTACATGGCAAATTGGCAAGATGCTTCAAGCGAGAGCAGCAAAATGTGAAATGACAGATGTCCTGGATGATGCAGGGCAGAGTTACACCAGCTGCAAAGCCCATAGGAAATGTTGCTATCAAGCGCAGGGTTTTGGTAATGGAGCTGACTTTACCATCCTCCCCTGTGCTAAAAACCCTGTTGAGATAGGTTATGGGGTTTTAACAGAGGGAAGCTGCCACTGAAGTCTGACTGCTTTTCCAGCTCAAAATGAACGTGAAATTATAGATGGTGTCTCATCCCTCAACCCTAAATCCTGGCTGCTCCTCACCCATCCAGAGAGAAAATCACATAGGACCAATTTAGGAGCGTATCTGAACCGTTCCCCCGTTGGACCCAGACGCATGAAGCAAACCCTGGATCATCAACAGCGGATCCAGTGGCTATTCAGACCCGACTTACATCGACTACAGTCAGTTTGCATGTCTAATGGAGTGTAGGGAACAGAGTGAACAAATTGCCTTTGTGGTTTTCACTTACAGTGACGTCAAGTAGGGCACTGAAAAGAAAAAAATGCACTGTTGTTAGGTGATGTCACAGCTTTCATCTGGGCCTTTTTTGTCCACCATACTGCATCCCTCAACCAGCATAAAGTTTAATTTAATCAAGGAAGAAAACGGAGCTTCAAAGCAACCCGCTCTTTTGTTAATACTAAGATTTCAAATGGGAGTACTACTGCCGTCACATCTCAACCACAACCTGCTGCAGAAATTAAAAGATTCAACACCCAAGTTGTAAATGTTAACAATATATTTTAATTTATTAGGGTTTATACAAACATACTTAACTTGATTAAAGACAATGACTTTGAACTTTTAATAACCTTGAAAATGATGAATCATGATAATGTGTGTTAAAATTTGTATTGTTACTTCTTTTGATGTGTCATTTACTGTAACAGAAATAGAGAGTAATTCTTCATATGCAAAGTAATACAAAAAAGACCAGTTAATGAAAAATTAGTATCATTTCACTGTGAAAGAAAATAATTACATTTGAAAAAGAAAAAAAGTTTGCTGAAATGAGTTACTGTATTATGAGTCACCGGAAGATGCTGTTGTGCTTAGAACATGTGAATACTAGATTTAATTATAAGCTGTTGCATAATGGTGCCCAAGTTAACTTGGTTTTCACATAGCATGATAAAAAACAATTTCACTAAATGACAGCTTTTATTTGCTTTTTATATGCTGTGTGCCAAGGTCCAAAAATATGCTTACTGCCTCACTTGAAAGGAAAAATTACACATGCAATGATGCTGGCAATTACTGCTGTGAACAATGCCACCTGTTTTCAATGGAAATACAACATTGACTAACCAGACTGGCTCTTGTGGCGGGCAAGATGTCTCTCATTAACACCACATTACTAATTTGTTAAACATAAAGTGTTTGTGTTAAGGTTTCCTATAACACTGGAGTTTTAACAATGATGGTAGAAAATGGCTGTTTAACAGTGAACTAATAAAACAGGCAAGGACCACAGAGGTTTGCATTAAACTGAAATGTGATTCATAGAAAATTATTCATGCAGACAGAGGCTGATAATCTGTTATAGATTATATAGAATTTCTGGTCACATTTTCTTTGGCTAGTCCAAAGTTGATAATCAATTAAGTAAAGAGACACTAAAACATCCTCTGAGTTTCATGTGATATTAACAACAGTAGGACAAGTAATCTATAGGTGTGTGGGTTAATCTCAAGGTTGGGCTTTGGTAAAGTATTAAGGGACAGCAGATAAGGTCTTTCTATTTTTTTCTACTTTTTGTCACCTGATAGCTAAGTATCAACACTGCACTATTCTAATAAAGTTTGACTGAATTTATTACATTTGTAAGTCAGAACTTTGCAATAATGTTTTGTTCACCATTAACACATACTGATACATATACTGATACATTAGTTAAGAATTTTAAATAAATTACAAAACCTTATAACTAAGTCATCGATCAGTCTTATTTCTTAAAAAAACTGAATAATTTGCAAATTCATCAGTTCATTGATTAGTTTTTAAACTGGACTCTTACCATTAATAACTTAAAACTAAAACTGATTTGCAAGTGATTATTATTTAACAAATTCTACCTTATAAATAAATTACAGGCATAAATCTTATCACTATTATTAAACCAGTGCCATGAAACATATTAATATTCCTTTATTTTTAGTAATTCTACATTACCAGACTTCTCGGCTCACCAATGACAGAAAAAGCTCATGTCAATGGGGACAGGTGATCTGTCCAAGCTGCAGGCCCTCATGTGACTGGGACGGCTCCTCCTGCGGTCTGAGGAGGCCTGAGTTCTCCACCTGTGCTCCCTCAGCCTCTGTATGGATCGGGGAGAACTAGTGGTGGGAATCTCTCCTTACAGGAGTCCAGACTGAATCAGACTGGACATCTCCTCTCAGACACATGGTGACAGGGTTTGGGCCTGTAGCTCTTAGGGGATTTCCAACCCAACATAAAAGAAAATCAAACAAATTACACTAGAAAGGAAATTCGTAAAACAGTAAAAAGAAAGGCGATTTTCAGAGTGGGAAATCTCGAAGCAGCAAAAGTTTTAGTTACAGCTGAAGATGCTTGGGTCACACCTTCAGCTTTCAGTTGTGGTAGTTGAGAGCAGGAGTGTTTGACCAGAGCAATAACCAAAATGTCTTAATTTATCTGAGTGAACATTTGGAATCATTAAGAATTTATTTTTGGGATTTTTTTCATGTTTTACTATTGTTTCCTATCGATTGCAGAAACACATTTGAAGGCTTTGTGTTTGCATTATTTGTAAGTTCAAAACATATTTCTGTTTGGTTGTAGCTTAAAATATATTTTTATTAAGGCATTTTTTTCATATAGAATAAAATAACTATAGTAGAATCAAATAACAACAAATAAACTGTTTTGCCCCTATTTCCCTGAAAATAATCTAATGTATGACTCTGATGCATTGAAAGCCTTACCTACCTGAGGAACCTGATGGAAAATATTCTCCCTACATTCATCTTAGTAGTCCTTAGCAGTTCTCCGTAGTCCACTCTGCTGCAAGTGTGGCTTTCTGCTCAAGCTTTAAAATGCAAAATTAAAGACCCGCAGAGAGGATTTTCCTCTCTTTTATTTCCTTTTCTTTTCAACAACGGGAGAGGATTTCAACCTCCAGGATATCATGTGTGAAAAAGAGAAAGAAAAATCAATGATTTCATCAGGGAGCTTCAGGCCATGCAATAAAGACCCTTCCCTCAGCTTCAGTCTGTTCCACCCAGCCTGATACAGTTCCCAGCAGGCTACGTTGGTGGTCCTTGAAGCAAACTCTATCTATCTATCTATCTATCTATCTATCTATCTATCTATCTATCTATCTATCTATCTATCTATCTATCTATCCACAGACACATATACATACTCAAAGTTAAAGAGAAGACACCACTTTGTTGTTGCTTATATTTCAA
>OMKZ01051424.1:0-10067 GCA_900302535.1 Neoniphon sammara | reverse complement strand
TGTCCATTTGTGTGTCTAAGAGGTGCTTGTAAAAGTAGTGAATTCCTTGCACAGCTGGTGCCGGCTGTTAGCATTCCTTGTGTGTATGTATGTGTGTGTGTGTGTGTGTGTGTGTGTGCGTGTGTGTGTGTGTGTCTGAGGAGAGCCAAACTTGTGTGTGCTGCGCTGCCACAGTATTGGGCCAAGTGAAGCCAATTACGCTGGCATCAGATGGCAGAGCAAAGACTCTCTTCAGAACCATCAAAGAGCAGCTGCCTTGTCAGATGATATAGGGAAATATTAGAATAGCAATTCAGCTATCTAATAATTAAACTGTGTCATGTTATTTAATCTGGCCCGGCTTTATAGGTTGTTAAAACTGCTAATGATCTCCTTTAGCCATTATAGTGACAGGCTTTATATAGAGCTTAACCTTACGGCCCATGTGTCAACTTAAAGCCAATATCCGATATCTAGCTAGCTTGTCAATTAGGCAGCCAATTAGTTTGAATTTGACATGGCTCCCATTATGGAGCTGGGAATGAACATCAGCAGGATGATTTTTCTCATGGACCCAAGCCAAAGATGAAAATTTTGCTCCAAAGGGAATATGAGGGTAAACTGTGGCACAGGTTTCTCATCCCCGCGTACCTTTCAAGGTTTCGATCACACTGTTCTGTTTGGTTTTCCATTCCTCCTCCAATTATTCCCTCCCTCCTTTTGCCTCTCTGCATTCGTAGATAAAGTGAAGAGGTGTCGAACAACTACAACTACTATAATGACTGTGCTCGAGTAGATTTCTCAGCGGGGAAAAGGATTGCAGTGAACATCGGGGTGTTCCAGCAGCAACAGCAATTAGATAATAACATGGAGTCAAAAAACTGTCATTGTACAAGATGAGTTCTTAGCCTAAGCCTTCGTATCAGTGCCATTGTTATTCTAGGGCTAGTCCTGCCACTTTTCTGAAATGACTGGGGCTAGGCAGAGATGTGCTTTCGCCTCAGCATTTGTGGTCAATTTTGGGTCAAGAAGAAATTTTCGGAAAATTTCAAAAAATTCAGATCACACACAAACTCTTAGTGGTTATTATACAGGAATTGAAAGTGTCCTCCCTCTTTGACTCAGTTCACACTTGGTTTTGATATCCATCTTCCATGATCTGATCACAAGTGGACACACATATTGCGATCTGATCACTCAAACCACTTTTGGAGGTGGTCAGGGACGCATTGGGCCACATTTGTGGTGTGAACGCTACTGTGTCCCAGTAGACCGTTTAGTTGCTTTGTGGATCGAAGCTGCGTTTGATAGAGCAGACAGTTGGCCGTGAAATACAGATCTGACTAAAGTTCCTTTGTGGGGTAAGATGGCTGCAGCTTTAGTAGCTAATCCAGAAAATAGAGTGGTTGGGCACAGCTTCTAAATGGGCTGGAGATAAGAAATAGTATGGGTGGGGAATAATTGAAGATAATGAAAGCGGAGAATAGAGAAGCAAGCAGGAAGAGGAGAGTAGGGAACAGAGGAATCAAACTAAAAAAAGAATGGAAAGTAATTCTAACGGGCCTGAGGTCGATCACAAATCCAATCACTGTTGACAGGAGATGCATCGGAGAGCCGCGATAACGGCAGGTGTGCACGGCGATCTGTATCGGCTGTCCACTTGTGATCGGATCACCCGAGACTGATGTTAACACCAAATGTGAAACAGCTTTGTGTTTCTGACTCACTGTCGTCTCTTTTTTCACTTTATCTTTCTTTATTGCTCTGTTTGATCTCGGTCAGGCACTGGAGGAGGCCCAGATTGCCATCCAGCAGCTCTTTGGCAAAATCAAAGACATCAAGGACAAAGCTGAGAAATCTGAACAAATGGTATGCACAGTAACACACACACACACACACACACACACACACACACACTCAAAGTTGGCAAGTCTAAAGCACACCAGGGATTTGACCTTTGCACAGTGCAGATACAACCAACATCTCCTTTGTGTTGCAGTAGAGGACAGTGGGGAGAATGTTGTTTTAGGCGGTGGTAATGCACCTTCCATATGTGTGTTTGTGCTCAGTGACCGTGTGTATGTGTGTGTGTGTGTGTGTCAGCGAGGTTGACAGGAAGGCCAGTGGGCTGGGTGGGCAAAGGGAATGAGGGGAACAGTAGCAAGCACTCTCCCCTCCCCGAAGAGGCATGTTTAAGCAATTATTTCTCAAACCAAAGGGTGTGTCTTTGTGTCTGTTTCCTCCTCTCGGTTTTCATCTTTCGGCATCTCTGTTTCACTGCCTCTACCTCATGTCACTCCATCCAACTCTCCTGTTCATTTTCCTCTTTCCCTGCTTTGATCTCTCCCTCCCCATTTCTCTATCTCCGCCCCTCCCCCTCCTTCATGTCCCTGTCTTATTCTTTTTATTTCTTTCTTTCTCTGTTCACTTTCTCCGTACATTCTCCCTTCTTCCCTCATCTCTGCCCGTTTACAACCTTGTTTTCTCTTCTTGGACAGGTCAAGGAGATCACGAGGGACATAAAGCAGCTGGACCATGCCAAGCGCCACCTCACTACATCCATCACCACCCTCAACCACCTGCACATGCTGGCAGGGGGTGTCGACTCTTTAGAGTGGGTACACTCACGAATCATACCGAAGCACTGTCGCTTTTCCCCCTGAGCTGCCTTTGAATAAAACAGAAGGAAGTATTTTATTTAAAGCCCTGCAGTTCAAAGATAAACAGTGTTTGATTCAGCCATGATTCCAGGATGCAGGGCGAAACATAAGGTGCTGCGAATCCAAGGCGGGCGCCGCATCAAACTGTAATGTAACTCACAAGTCAGCAGCTGGATGGTAGTTTTATTGCACTGCAAACTGTAATGTCGACAAAATATTCTGCCTGGGGGTGAAAGCGGCTTTATTGATGCAGCGCTCTCATTTAAAAGCAAAGTCATCAAAGAATTCCTCCGAACAGTCTGCGCTCGTTCGCCGTAACCTTGATGGATGAAAACGAAAACGAACATGATACGCATTCCCCGCAAGTTGCTAAATCACTTTAATCTGTGCTGTCTGTATGTTTTTAGAAAGATAGTTGACAGTCCCCTCACCTTTAGTGTTTTATTCATTTATTTGCACAGCGGTAAACTTCTGATAGAGACCATGTAAGGATGCGGAAGAGAAAGCTGTGGTGGAGATCCATACTAAGCCAGTGGGCAAAAAAATGGTCAGAGACATAGAGCACATAACCACTGAGCTATCTCTGAGCCCTATTTTTTAGTAGCAGATAGGGCTGGGCAATTAAACATTAATAATTTTTGCAATATATTTTTTGTCAGCATTAATATGAAAAATGTTCAATAACTTGTCAACAATAGAAAAAGGTGCGGTTGCATGCCCGGTTATGAGTGAGTAGACACACATCGCAACGCTAAAGGAGATGAGGGTAATGAGCAGTCTGGTTTGTGAAGTGTGATAACACTTCTGGCCGTATTGCCCAGCCCTAGTAGCAGATATGGTACTAAATAAAGTGATGTAAATGTGTGTTGTGTGTGTTCCAGAGCCATGACCAGGAAGAGGCAGTACGGCGAGGTGGCCAACCTGCTGCAGGGAGTGGTCAATGTGCTTGAGCATTTTCACAAGTACATGGGCATACCCCAGATCAGACAGCTCTCTGAGAGGTAACTAACACAAACACACACATTCACACACATGCCTACCAGTGCACTGAAAATCCTGAGCTTGTGCACGTGTGCTTACACAACCCGGCCTGTGCTGCAGTCATTCAAATAAACTCAATTTGGCTAATTGGGACAAATGTAGAACAGAGCTTCATTAGGCCTTTTGCTTAAAGTCTTTTCTTTTCCAGATAACCCTCTCAGCTCCTTATATAAACATTGTCTCAGAGTGCAGAGTAAGCTGCAGTGCAGAGTCCCTGGGGCAGTTAGGGCTTTAGTGCCTTGCTCACGGTCACTTGGGCTGGTTGGTGGGCTGCGGAGACGTAACAACAGCTCCTTTCCAGTGGCCAGTGAGGAGCTGGATCACTGCTCACAGAGGAAACATTTCACAACTTGTTAACCCAACTGCTGAAAAGTGAGTGGTTACAGTATTTATTGGTGTATTCCTAGACTCAACATTGGGCAGCAAAGCTGAGAGGTTTTCTGCATTACATCCTGTTTACACACACACACACACATACACACACAGAAAGACACAGGAAGGAAACACACTGAATAGAGTCCACTAAGTCAGTTTAGGAGTACGCTTCCTTTGTGTGTGTGTGTGTGTGTGTGCGTGTGTGTGTGCGTGCACGTGTGTGCGTGTCTCTCCATGTCTGTGCTTCCTCTCTTGTTCCTTTCTTCCTCTGTTACAGTGTGTGTATGTATTGAAATATGAGCTTGAGTTATTTGTTTGCACTCCCAACCGTGTCCATCTATCTACCACAGCAGATTTTAATCATTAATAAATGTACTAATGTATCCTAAGTGCAAGTTAGATTATGTTATGTTTACATGTATGTTTGCATTGCAGAGACAAACAAATACTTGAATACAGTCTTTCCTTACCCTCAGACACACACACATACAGCCTTGCAGAGAACAAAGTGCATTGTTGCACTGGACTTTCCCACAACTCTGACTGATTCAATTTCCCTTTTTGCTAATATTTTTCCAATAACACCGGAATCAATCTAGGACACACTGGCCAACATCTTGTTTAGGTTCAAAGCGCTGCTGACCTCCCAGAACAAGTGAGGATACGGCTCTGTTCTGTTTTGACTGAGGTGTGGCAGACAGTGTTCATACCAAACAACAGCTGCATGGAAGAAGTGACTCTGCTGGAGAAACAGATGATAGGAGAGACTTATGGAGGATGGGAAGGGAAAGATATGAAGGCAGGGCAGACAGCTGGACGCAAGCAGTTAATAGAAACTATCAAGGCTAGTCAGTGAGAAGCATGGGAAGGCTGACACATCCGCCAGTAGAATAGTAAAGATAGCGGAGGGCAGACAGACAAATGTGCAGACAGACAGGCAGACGCACAATAGGTCATATAAATTGATGTACCAGTGCGCAAAAATAGAGGATGAAGAGTCAGAGGCACCTCATTAGAGGCAGAAGAACAAATACAAGCAGTGAACAGTGCCAGGCAGTTGGCATCCATCAGCAGGGCTATCTCTCCACCCTCTCCTGTTTATTTTGGAGGATTTCTTCAGGCACTGGCCTTGGTTAACCTTGGCCCGGACGCCTTCAGCCCACACTGGCTCTCCTGGGACAGGGCAGACTCAGATAGTCCAAAGTAGACCTCATTATATAAAAGATTTTCTGTCACATGTCTTGGTGCTCCCTTTACTCACCAGGAGCCATTGTGTTTACAGTCATGGAGTCAGACGTGGCGACATACATAAAAACTCATACAGTTTCCCTGATATGAACAGGGATTGATACTAAATGCAGGCCAAATGTGGATAAAAGTTGGCTGTAGTGAGTAACTCTGTCAATCCTACCAACCACTTTGGGAAGGGAGGTTTTCTGGTCTAGTTTCTGTATGAAAAATATTTTTGGAGTTTTCCAAAGCTTCTACAATACTTAGGCTGTGATTCATGGCTGCTGTGATGCATTAACTTTGCTGGTCCTCTGTTTTTTTGTTAATGAAATAAAGGCAAAGCTAAACAGAAGCATTGTAACTAAAGTTTGCATAAAGAAAATAAGCCAGAATGTGGCATAAAAAGGCAATAGGACACTTTGAGCAGAGGAAGAAGACAGAAATGACATGGAAGTAAAAAAATGATAGTGAGGAAGGGGTTAAAGAGGCAGTGAATAGTCATAATTAAAAATGCATGTGCAATATAAAAATGTCGATGGGAGTACAGGAAATGCATTGAAACTAATAAAATTCATTATGACTGTAATCGGCCTCATCGTTAATAAAGATGATTGAATGCATGGAGTCGCTTTCTCTGCATTCCTTTGACTCTGTTTACTAAAAAAAAAAGTTTGGACTGTGGATGCTAATGCTGAAGTCCATTGGCCACAATGGCTAGTGAGCCAAAAAGTCAATTTTAAATGTCGGTTATGAGGGAAGGGCAATCTTGCATATATTTTTTGTTGTGACCTAAAATGCCATTACTCCAATATGATGTTTGGCTGACAGAAAAAAGAGCACATTGGTCTTTGTCTTCTGTCCAGAGTGAAGGCGGCACAGAGCGAGTTGGGGACTCAGATCCTGGCAGATTTTGAGGAAGCCTTCCCCTCTCAGGGCTCCAAGGTAAATATGACATATAGGAATCAATTTTTTTCAAGTTTCTTCAGGTTAGCAGTTTAATTAGAAAAGCATATTCCAATCATTAGTAATAAGCAATTCCTATTTTCCTACAATGCTCCTTCTACAATATATTTAACCTGCTGGATTCCACATTTCATTCCCACAGAGACCCGGCGGTCCCAGCAACGTGCTGAAAGACGCCTGCCTGGTGGCCAATGTTCTGGACCCACGCATCAAACAGGAAATCATCAAAAAGTTCATCAGGCAGCACCTCTCCGAGTACCTGGTGCTCTTCCAGGAAAACCAGGATGTGAGTACGGATTAGAAGAGTAATGGCCACAATTTTGAGTTAATTGTCTGTATCTGTAATGAAAAATGTGTCAGTTTAATGAGGCTGCAGTTACTTTTTGTTTCCTTGTTTGAAAGGGAAATGTGAAAGGAAAAGTGAATAAGACAAAAACATAAATTGTGGTCACAAACATTTACGATGGCATTTAGGTGTTAATGAAAATTTTTTATTTTCCCCAGGCTTTGGGAAGCTTTTCATGTTTTTATCAGTTTGGACACCAGTCTTGACTTAGAAGTGTTCCAAGACTCAAAGAGTTCAGCATGTATCAAAAGAACTTGTTATATCTTCCATATGCAAAAAAAGTTATATTCACTTAACAAGATATCTTCACAGCCTCTTAGCAGAAGAAGAGAGTAGGGTGCGGCACTCGCTGTGTAAAAAAAATAAGCTCTATTTATTGGTAATCCATGATGTTTCGGCCCATTGTGCCTTACTCTCTTCTTAAAATATTGAATGTTTTTCAGGTAGTGCCTCGGCTCTAGCTGTTCAAGCACGACTTATTTCTGTCAGCCTTTGAGGTGTGCCATGGAGCAAAACCACCTGGGAAATGGGGCAAAAATAAATCCATAGCTAGTAGACTGTCTACTGGCTGTTGTTGCTGAAAGGCCATTATGAGCTATGAGGGTTTAGCCATGTGTGAGCACACAGGAGGTTGTTGTCGGCTCGTTGCCTGATGGTAAAGGCCTGCCAGTCACTATATCATCAGCAGTGATTGTTGATGATTGCGCCCCTGTTATGCCCTGTTATATCTCACATTAGCTCTGAGTTTTCCTCCTGTCATCCTGCCCTGCTGTCCAGGTTGCATGGCTGGATAAGATCGACCGCCGCTACGCCTGGATCAAGCGGCAGCTGGTGGACTATGAGGAGAAATACGGACGCATGTTTCCTGAAGAGTGGTGCATGACGGAGCGCATTGCTGTGGAGTTCTGCCACATCACCAGGTACACACACACGCACGCACACATACACACACACACTACAACTGGCAGAAATAGGTTGTGCAAATTCTCTGAACTTGGAAGTGAACCACACTGGTATGGCGTCACTGGCATGAGAGTGTGGCAACTTTGAGTTCAGCTGACGTTGTTGACCTACATGAGCAGTGACCTGGTGTCCACACTGCTCTGTTTCCTCCAGCTCCGCTTTGGGAGAGACAGAAGGAGGGGGCTCTCTGTTTTGGGATGCCGAAGAGTCGAAATTGTTGACACATATGATCCATGCTCATACTTATAACCTTATGTCCTTTTGTGTGTGTGTGTGTATGTGTGTGTGTGACATGTGTTTGTTCGTGCACATGTGTATACCTCAGGGTGGAGCTGGCCAAAGTGATGCGAACACGGGCTAAGGAAATTGAGGTGAAGCTGCTTCTGTTTGCGATTCAGAGGACCACAAACTTCGAGGGTCTGCTGGCCAAGCGCTTCACAGGATGCACCTTGACTGATGGACCCGGAGTGAGAAAAGCACACACACACACACACACACACACACACACACACATACATACACACACATATTTGGACATGCATATTGCCACCATATTTGAAGCATCAAAGTCCAGATACTCAAAAATTGCTTCAGATTATTCAGGCTAAAAACCTACGATTAAAACTGACATTAATGATGGAAAATTAGATTAGATGTCGTAATTCTATTGTCCCCACTCACTGACAACGCTTACATCCCTCTTCCATAATCAAAGGTGATCCAAAGTGTCACAGTGTTTTTCCAAGCAAATTTAATGCATTGAAAGCCAGTATACACATACAGTTGGTGGAATGCATTCAGATCTACTTCTTTTGAATCCAAATCATCAAAGAAAATTGCTCCCCAGAGTAAGGCCAAATATTTCTTTGAAGTTACTCGCTGGAGTTTGTCAGTTATGTGAAACTTTATTTATAGCTGGTTTTATAATTTGACATGGCAGGCACATACTCATCTGAACACAGTGTACTGTTGGTGTCACAGACTTGAGGGGGCCTTACTATCCAGGTCATGGTGGTGATATGGACGTGAACCAGAACAGGCCGGATTATGATTGGCATGATTAGTATTGCTGGGGAATAATCAGGCCAAGCTTGTCCAGTATTGATAATATCTTTGCTAATCAGAGGCCCCCTTGTGTCCTTGTCCTTTATTTAGTTTACACCTTTGGCTCTTTTGTAATTCAGTGGGATTTGGTTGAATCGAATGCTGTAATTGAAAGTGCAGGTCCATCAAAGCCTTCCTAGCAATCATCTACAATGAACAGAAGAAGAAAGTGATAAAACCTGTTTTCTTTTCTTTTTTTTTCAGTAGGGTACAGTCTGTAATGAACTAAGGCTGGGTGGCGCCAACAATGATTAAATGTAAACCTGGATTAAATTACGGTTTATCTATTCATCTTGTTGCGCCAAACTTTACACCTACTTTTAAAATAACTACAATTAAAATAAAATCTTCCATTCCATTTTAATCTAGTTTATTGATCAATAAACAAAGATTAACCTTATTTTTGTTGCTCCTTTACTTAAACTGATGTAAACTGTAAATTAGGGATTAAATTTAAACCTGTTTCTAATGTGTTTTAAAGACATCAAAACGGCAGCATTTGGAGTGGATGGAGCAAATTGAAAGAGTTCCTCACAGGATAATAAGGGACAGATTCGCGTAGCTAAAATTTTTGGACAACTCTGTCAGAGAGTTTTCTCAAAATTGGAGAAGTTGCTGCTTTTTGGATACAACATTGTGAGTTCGCCAGCAGAGAAACTGGCATCATGATTACAAACGTTGTTCCCTGTCTTGTCCCTGAACATGGTTTATGTTTAGTTAAATCACTTATCATTCAATATTACGGGTAAATTAATCACAGATTATTTGTCTAATCAAAGATTTGTTAAACATAGCTTGGATCATTTTAAAACCCAGATTCAGTCATTTTAAACCAAGATTCACTAAACTTTGATTACCTCTAATCCTGGATTGATTTAATTCTTCTTGGTACAACCCAGACTTAGATAAATAGTGCTTTGTGTATTTGTTACAGCAGAAGAAGCCTGAGAGCCCTCTGGACTCCACCAACCCATTCCTGGAGGACGAGCCAGGCGAGGACGTCGGCACTGAGAAGGAGGAGGATCTGGACAGGGTGAGAAGAACATGTTGAACCCCATCTGACCTTTTGACCTCTGGAGCGTTAAGAGTCCAGCAGATATTGCTTGCTATCCTGTGATATGAGGCCGTCTTTCTTTTTAGGCCTATAGAATTTTCAATTTCTGGAAATTATAGGCAACAAGAAGAGACAAAACATTGAACCACTAATTGAAACTGAGTCGAGTTACAGTTCATACCCATTATTTCATTAATTTCCAGTTTTCCTCCACTCTCTCAGCCCAGGAAGCCCAAAGCTCCGGACAACCCTTTCCACGGCATTGTGTCCAAGTGTTTTGAACCTCATCTATACGTCTACATAGAGTCCCAGGACAAGTGAGCAAGACACACTCATACCAGCATATACACTC
>OMKZ01051419.1:0-10338 GCA_900302535.1 Neoniphon sammara | reverse complement strand
CTGCTGTGTCAAACCCCCAGAACAGCTGGGAAATACCTGATCCAATGACGGACACTCTGCCCTCCTGATGCCAAGGTGCCGCTGAGCCAGGCAGCGCATGTGATCAGCAATGGAAGATAACTGCTTCAGTGATAAAGAAGCAATGCGTGGAGTCCTGGCCAAACCTTTCACTAGATAAGTTTAAATGTTTTGTACAGCAGGTAGATTGATCTTTCCAGACGAGAAGAAATGGGACCATCCATAAAAATTCAATATATTACAACAAAAAAACTGCCTATATACAGAAAATGAGCCAGCCACATTTTATTCTGCTGTAGTAATCAGTGGTCTAAGCTAATTTTAATTGTCCCATTTGGTCTTCACTCCTGGCTACCCAAGAAGGGTTCCCTATTTCTGTGATGCTTCCCAACATTTCATCCTTTTGTTTCCCTTTTAACTTTGGGTTTTTGGTGAGTTTTTTCTTGCTGCTATGAGGGTTTGAGTCAGGGAGCATCATCCTGTCTGGTTTGTTGTAAACCTGCCGGTCTGTAAAGCCATAGAGACTGGAAACAGAGATTTGCTGCTCTAAATAAAACTTGAACTTAAATGAGACGGCTTACCTATCAATTTAAGTTCTCCATTCACATTAGATTATCTGACTTTTGTAATAACATTTCTATATTGCTTGTGTTAAAGCAGAAAGGTTTGTGGCTCATAAATGGCTCAGAATTTGTTGTCACGAACTTTAATCCATCAAATCATGGTCATCAAATCCTATAGTAAGAAATTTGCCCCATCGTGATGGACAACGTGCGGGCAGCCTGAATCTTCTACAACGTGAATTTATAAGATGCAGAAACGGACTGACAACAGGCTCCTTCATCCGGGGAGCAATCGCCTCGACAAAAACCTGCAAACAGCCTCGAGCTTGAATGACATAACAAGCCCAGCAGGCCGCCAACCAAATGGATCTGGCATTTCTGTCGATGACTCCAGGCGATGCCAAGTGGTTTGGTAAGGACGCATGAAAGATTACAAATGGAAAAAGGGAGGCAAATGCTTCTGCTCTCTCTCTCTCTCTGAGTCTGTCTCTCTTTCTCTGAATATAAATGTTTTCCTGGCTGTCAGCTTGAGGAGGGGGAAAAAAAATCACACCCAGCTAAATGCAATTTCTTCCATTATAGTCGCTGTATTGATTTGGCACTGCCACTCTTCTTTCACAAAATACCTCAGGGACGGGTCTATTTTTGGTCCTCGACCCATTTTAATTACTTTCCGGGAGGCATTTTCTCTCTGCACGTTAGATCAGAGCAGATAGGCCTAAATGGTTCAGGGGGACCAAAACGTAAAAGACCTAAAAGATTTTACATCACAGGCCCTGCTCTGATGAGTTCACAGAGAGCTTTGTTTCAGCTCTTATTGTGTTTTTAATGTGTCACTAAAAACAGATTTCGATCCGTTTTCCTGGACTGCTTCCCTGTTCTTTGTGCGTCAGTACTGTGAACGTCTCTGAGGCGTCACACGGTGCCAACAAGACAAATTCTGGTAAATTTATTCTCCTTTTGCAAGTAAAGCAAATCCAATTTCGATTCTTTGGCAAATCAGTTCCACAGAATCTATCATGTTCATCTACGTCGCTTCGTATTTGGTCTGAGAAAGAAACTGTTGTATCTTTATCATCAAAGGACTGCTTCTCGTGACCTTCAACCAAACCAGAAACTGTCCCGTTCCTTAGCAACATTATCTCAAGTTTCCTTCCCTTTCTCCTCTCTCTTGCCTACAAAAAGCCCTGGACTGTTCTACACCTTGGACAGCTCGCATTTTCCAATGCTTTCTCTCTCTGTGCACGTGCTAAACTTTTGTTTGATTCATGAACCGCTGGCTGTCTTAGGGGTTCCTCTCAACAAAGTCCTGAACAAACCAAACGGGTCGAGGTGAAAGGCGTGGTCCGGCTCACCCGTATCGGTGTCGCACCACGTCTCGGCTCAGCCTCTCGGCCAGGTAAGCTCCGATCCTGTCCAGCTTCTCTGGGGCCGACACGGCATAGAAGGTCAGCTTCTCCATGTCTGATTTACTCAGGCCATCCTGGGGGAAACAGAATGCAAGTTTCAGACAACCTTTCAAATTCATATTGATGTTTCAGCAGGAAAGAAGACCTCGTTTATATTTCAAAGGCAGCAATGGAAACAGTTTCTAGACTCCGTTTTGTCCCAGAGTTTTTGAGTAGGCTTAAAGACCTAAACCTTGAAAGTACGCGTCCAAACTTCAACTGGGCCTCATGGGACCCAAACCCAACAGCCAATCATCAAGATATTAGCAATATTTTTGAGCCTTGACCAGTAATTAAGTGCAAAATTTAGCTTGAGTCAATGTCAAATGGAATCCTGATATCTTTTGCCATGAACGCCAAGATCTGACTATCTTTCTAGTTTCTACATCTCTTTCCAGCGTATGATACTGACATTCAAATTCATATTAATAGTTGAAGGACAGTGGTTTTCAATCATGTGACATCAAGGCCCAAAAGTCTGCAGGTTTTCATTCAAACCAGCAGCTGACTTCAGTTCCTCATGTCTGGCTCAAGGTGCTGCTCAGTGAAATCTGCTGCTGTAGTTTCTAGACTTTCTCTGAAGATCTAAATATGAAAAATGCCTGTCCAAATGTTAACTGGACCCTGTGCTGCTTAAAGCCAACATATTGTGTCAATTTCTGTGATATCAACAACGTTTTTGAGCCTTGACCCAAGCCAAATCTTAAGTGCAAAATCCAGCCCGACCCATCCTGCTCCTCTTGGATCAATCGGGACCCTGTTGGTTTTGGCCATAAACATGGAGATCTAGACTCTTCCTAGTCTTGTCATTTTTCCGTATCTCTCTCCAGTGTTGGTATATTGCCATTAAAACTGATATGAACAGTAAAAGGTCAGTGGCTTTCAATCAGGTTTCCATTCAAACCAAAGCCTGCAGCAGCTGATTTCCTCCTGGCCGCCTGGAGCTTCTGGTCAGTGAATTCTGCTTCTGTATGTTCGGTTAAAACGGATCCTGAAGACTCTTGGGCTTTGACATGTGATTGAAAATTGCTGGCTGATAACGGTTCACTGCCCGGGAGTGTTATCAGACAGTGACACTGGCCTTCGACGGGGCGTCCGATGAGAAACGCTCCCACAATCCCAACAGTGAAGAGCTGCTGAATACAAACCAAACTGCAGATAGTACTAAATTAGACTGAAAACCCGAGAGTACAATTCCCCTCCTGCCTCAGTGCACTGTACAGGCTCATTAAAACTAATAAAAATTGTTGATGAGGGTCCACTGCCTGGTTTCTGAGGCTGAGAAAATAATGTCAAATTTAGATGAATTCCCCCTGAATCTTAAGACGTTTCTTGCATATAAAGGAATTAATACGAACTTTTAAAGTCACTGAACAATGACAGATGTTTTTGTATTAAAACTGGTATAAAATGTGTGGCCACCAGGTTTCATGTGTAAGGAGGGGGGAAGCTATTTTGAGGCAGACGGTCTCCAGAGAGTTTTCATCACCTGAAGCTCTCAGCACGTGATAATTAATTCGACAAGGTCTCGACCATTCGAGCATTTCGATTTCCCACTGCACCTGTTTGCTTACACTAAAGGCCCTTGAGATTTGGGGGGGAGGAGGGGAGGACAAATAAAAAAAAGAAAATCACTCCCTTGTGTATGAGATGACACCATACACACAATTAGTTTTTTAATTAACAAGGCTGGAGGAATCAAATGGGTGATAAGTTGTCGTGGCCGGGTTATCAAAGCAGTGTCAAATTTAATAACTAGATTTGTCAAACTGTAACGCTGCCATGCGGCGCCACACCGGGCAATTATTTTTGTCTTGTGGCTGGGAGGATTTCTCATCATGGAGTGGTTGCCGGTTCTCTGCAGCAATCTGAACAGAGCGCTAAAACCAACACCGCTGCACGGGTGCTTTCTGTAAAACTCTGGAGACCCTCAGGTGGAACAGGTGATTTGGTGTATTTGGTGTTAAAATGGGTCAAGAAAGTTGAAAATGACATTTAGATTTCAAGGCATCTGCAGATTTCAGAAAGCCAAATTTAGACATTTTCTTTTAAGATTTAATGTTTGGTTTCAACTTCAGATCAATCAGGAGCGTTAAGTTTTGATTTTTAGCGACATCTATCTGCAGCCAAGAAAGTGCATCAACAGTTTATGGTGGCCTGTAACTGACAAAAATAACAAAGTCACATTTCCATAATAAAGGTAAATAAGCTAGCTAATAAGAATGGAGATCCAACAGAAAGGTAATATATCAAATGACAAAAAACGTCTGCACTCACATAATGTAATATATACACGTTTTAATTTGCACAGCAGCATATAAAATGCTTAATTTCCAACTCTTTGCCTTCCTTTGAAATATTATATTAGGAGACTGCTGACAGCTTTTGTAATTTAATGTTTCGTGACTCTGCAGTCCAGTTGAGCATGGCAGTTCTCCTTTTAAAGAGGTAATATATTACCATGTTCAAAACTGGATAATAATACTGCTCAGTCATTTGCATTTTTGGCTGCAGTTCAAAATGGTTGCCTGCTCGTAGCCTCCAATAATTATCAGTTCGGTTCTCCAAAACACAGCAGAGGTTGGAAAGAAAGCTTCAGTATTACCGTCTAAAAAAAGCAAATGAAAAAGCAGAAGTATTGCAATATATGATTCTTCTCAAGACGTTTCTGTTGGATCTCTGCTCAGATGCCTTCCTTGTCCCTACTGTGAAAATGTGAATTCATTATTAAGGTCGGTTACAGGCTGATCTGTGCCAGACGCCTGTCGATGCTGCAGTCTCTTCTTCTCTGCTGAACCAGGTCGATAAAAGTCACGGATCACTTGATTCCCCTTTAACTTACTTGAAGGAGTTCATGTTTGGCTCAGGGTGAGTTACAGCTGAGAGTTACTCACTTTGGGGTCCTCGGGGAAGATGTTGTCCACCAGGCGTTTGTACCTCGGCCTCAGCGGCCCACAGCAGCCACAAACTCCTGCAACAAACAGCACAGACAAGCTCATGAGAAAGGTTTACTCCAGCGGACACCAGGCTTCAATCAGCCAAACAACTTCTGCAGGAGGAGCACGTTCAAAGCCATTCAAGGTTGCCAGTTCTAATCCCACACCACAACTAATGATGACATTTGAGTAATGGACTTAAACTGACAAACTCCCCCAGTGGAGCCGCTCACTGGGCAACAGCTGAGTTTCCATTAAGCCACTTTTTGTGCATTTTGAGGTTTCAAACTGGAAAAAGGTTAATGGAAATATGCACATTTTGATAAAGTTTAGTTGAAAAAGTTTAATGGATTTTGTTAAGGAATGCATAGGAGATGACCTCGTGTGTTTTGTATCCAGGTCACAGGGCTGGGCAATATGGACAAAATCAAATGTCACGATATTTTTGACCGAATACCTCGATACTGATATATTGTGTTGATACTGTAGGACTGACTATTGGTGCTTTCACAAAATATTTACACAATGAGATTTCTGCTAAATCATCATCAGTAAAGTGGCAGTGATGACCAGGCAGGGAGAAGCACATCATAGAAAAGCTGGAACAGTCTAATAACTTAAGAAAACAGCATCCCTTTAGTGCAATGCAGCCTTCGAATCCAGGAAAAGACAACACTTATACCATATTACAATATTAAGATATCCAAAATCCCAGACACTATCTAATGTTACATTACGATATCAATATAATATCAATATACTGCCCAGCCCTTCCCTTCATGCACACACACAACAAGCCTTATTCACTTAAAGGCCCCTGATGAAAACAAACCTGATTCACATTTGAACACAGTCAACAAAAGTTCAAGTTTGTGCGAAAGCTGAATGCAAACACAGCTGGTGCGGGACTGTGGCTGTACAGGGCCGCTCCAAGGTGTCAGTCAACTGTCCTTGATAAATAAAAGGCTGGAAAAAGGCAGAAGATGAAGCGCACAGAGATTCAAGTGGGTGAAGTCGGACAGCCAAACAAAATTAATGACATTCTTTCTGAGCCCATAAATGATGAGCTGAGGGAGCGGCGGAGCCTCGACGCCGACACCCCAAACTGATTCTACATTCTGCAAGTCACTGCCAGCAGGTCATCGCCTATTGATTGACATGAATTAGTATTACCACCATCAGAGTCTGAGTCAGTGGGAAGTGATGAGTCATCAGAGTCCCGGGCTTTGCAGCAGAGGGCGAATAAAGTCAAAGCATAATCACTGCACAGTGGAAACAATTATGAAGCAGCAGGCCGGTCAACTGAAAATTACATTATGCACTGTGTCTCAATGTGTTTGCACTCACTTGTATATGCTGAATAAACTTGTGATTTCATGAATATCAAAGAAAGACATTGTTAGTGTGGATGAAAGCTCTGAGGCCTGAGCGACTTGAAACAGGCGGCAAGTTTCCTAAAGCAAGTCGAGCTCTTCATGTTAATATAGTGGATTCGATGTGTCTGTCTAAAGTTTCAGGGTTTTTTTCCTGTATAGGGAAACTTCTGGCTGCAAACAAAGCTTTTTCTTCAGCAACAACATGAAAAAAACAACACACTGAAAAATGTTCTGGACAAATAAAAGTTGCAACTTTGTCACCAGATTTAATGACATATCAAAGGCCCTGAGCGACTATTTTTCAAAAGTTACCACAAACAACAAATGAGGTCACTGTATGAGAGAAACAGGCATCTGCAGGACCTGAAAAACTCTTACAAATCTTGACTTTGATTACCTAAACTCAAAGTCTTAAAACTATCTTTTGACAATATTTTTAATATTCAATTCAGAATCAGAGGTCTTAAAAATCTGAATCAATGCAGTTTCCCATTTAATCCATTCTCTAACAGAAACAAGTGTTTTCTCAGTATAACACTGACTCGAGTATTGAAATCGGTCTTGTATTTCACTCTAACAGCCACTAAAAGCCTGAAGAATTTTACAGACATTGCTCAAGCTGATGCCATTTATATGCAAATTAAGAAATGACATCGTCCAGCCCTCACCACAGGGGCGTCCATTAGCAGCGAGGTATAGCTGGGAATATGTGTGTGTGTGTGTGTGTGTGTGACTGTGTGCATGTTTCTTTCCCATCCAGTCCACTGACCATCACGCAGGTCGGTGAAATGCCAGAGCCGAGGTGTTTTTGTGCCTGAGGAGCGGCAGACAGCAGCTAAAGGTCACGGCGGCAGTCGGCTCCTCTGACAGAGGATCAATGAGGGAAAGTGTTCGGCACCTCACACACCAAACTTCACCCAAACACTTCAGGAAAACACCGGGCCAATGTCGAGCCATGACGCTTAGGATATACAAACAGAACCTGCAACTCCAGACGGACGGAGACGGGCGATACAAGATATTTAAAGAGGCATTAAATCGATGCAACTGGAACGCTGCCGGAGTCTAATTAACACGTTTCACAGTGATCTTACAGCATATGTAGCTCCAAGACCGGCAGGCATCCAAACACACTAAATTAACTGATGACACTCCATTAACAAGCATGAATGTGTCATAAAATATAGAGATACTCTCTTACCTCACAAATTTAACTTTAACACTGTGGAAAGGACATTTGTTACTTGAAAGTTTATCACTGAGTTTCCTTAAAATATCAAGGATACAGGAAGCTACAGGGCTGCGACTAATGATTATTAATGAAGTATAAAGTGTGTAAACTAAATCCACAGTCTGATGGGAAGTGATCAGAGTCCAAAGTGATGTCATCAAACTGCTTCCTCAGTCTGAGCAGCAGCCAAAAAAAACGCAAATTATTAATTTTATAATATGAACGTAGAAAAGGAAGACAGTCTGAGCATCTTAGTGAAGCTGGAATAAGCAAACATTTACTTGGGAAATGACTTTAGCAAATTAAGCGATTAAGAAATGACTTCAGCAAACTGATTATCAAAATTACAACAGACTAACTGACTAATCATCATCTTTTCAGGGCTGGTGTGTTTTGAGTTGAAGTGCTATCATTTTGTCAGGATCAAGATACCTTCTATCCATCCATGTTTTTGTTCCTTGTTCGGTAAGAGTAACACCCTGTTATGAATATTCATGAGTGTGTCATCCCAATAAGGAGCCACGTGATCAAACACCATTTTGGAGGAACACATTAACGCCGCCTCTCACCGTTCCTGCGATGTCACAGGAAGTCTGAACCGAAAGCTGCGACTTCACGACCATCTGCTGGTTCCTGAAGCCGGTGAGACGGGACTGGAGGTGCCAGGAAACGCCGTTCGTCATCATTACCTCCGCCGCTCCCTCTGACAAACGACCGCTCCTCCGGCTCAGAAAATTAACTTTGGGCGAGATGCAGGACTTCATTTCCCAGGTGCCCCTGCTCAGACAGCCTGCCGATTCCCCGGTGGCGACCTTCGTGTTGCGAGAAGAAAACTTGCAAGGTGAAGTCAGGTCACCTTAACACCTCTCCGGTTATTTATTCCTCTGTGCACGGCGGAGCATGTCGGCTGCCCCAGGGAGCCCGCAGATTAATAAACTTCATTAAGGCTCGTATAAACTGCCTGTCGTCGCAGCAACCTTTGCAGAGCCCCGGCTTTAAAGCATTCATTATGGATCCTGCAATTACCTGCCACATTAAGGCGCACAGTGTCAGGCAGCTAGAGCGCCATGCATTAGTGTAATCAGCCGGGGTTAATAGAATTCATTTCTATATGTAGAGCTTCGACAAACAGGCTAAACAGTGTGGCTTCAGCAGAGACCAGAGCTCTCAGTGCCTCCTGCAGTGAGGAATATTTTCACTGTCCCAAAGCACAAAATGAGCCTGCATGCCGTATATCTCGTGTTTTACATACACAGGTCAGACATGACCATCGGACAGACCGAGGGATCTGGCATCAGATGTAGGACCGCCAAGCGAGGCTCAATTACATCACTGCAGCAGGGTGAAATTTTCAACCACCAGATGGCAGCAAAATCTAGATTTTCTGCCTGGGTCTCATCGACCTTTAAAGAAACAGTTTTTCCTCCATTTTCAGCTGTAGGTAGTAGTATTTTTGTTTAGATCTCATTGGCTGACGCTTGTCCATGTCAACGCAGTGACGGGAAAAAAAGCCGAAGCAGCTCAGTTTTTGTGTGACCTGTGAGCCCTGTAACATGGCGAGATGGCGGGCGTGCATTTGTAGCCTCATGTCACCAGTTTCCATTAAAAATAACTTAAAAATAACTTGATGCATTAGGGATGTCCAGTCAAAATTTCTGTGCTTAATCCCAATCCGAGTCACTCAGTATTTAGTATCTGTTGATACCGAGTCACAGTCTGATCTATAAATGTGCTACTGGATCTAGAGCTCAAGTCATGTTGATGAACCACACAGCAGCGGGGCGACCTCTTGATTAATCTTATTAGAGTAATCAGTCAGGGTCAACAGGATTGACTTCTTTATGTGACTGAATCGGCAAAACACTGAGAACGTGGTGCAGTTAGAATATTTTCACTCTCCCACTGCACATAATGAGCCTCCATACAATAAATCTAAAGGGGGTTCAGGGTCACAACTCATTTCCTTCTCTAGCCAAGAAAGCAGTATTATTATCATTACTCCAGTATTTTGTACAATGATGTATTTGTTCCATGCCAGACGTTTCTGCTGCAGCTCTGCTCTCATTAGCTAGCTCACTCCTGTCTGCTGAAAATGTGACTTTGCACCAATTACGAGCTGCACCGGAGACCGGATGCTGCTGCTGCAATTCCTTGGATGCCGATACAGTTGGACAATTCATTACTTAATGCTATTCTAAGTGTCTCAGTTGTTTGGTGTCTGGTTTTGTTTCTAGACTCGGTTTTGGACCTTGTTTTAAAGAAATGAAAGTTGTTTGGGCACTTCCTTTGGGTTTTTGTGTGCTAGAAGGAAATCTTGATAGATTATAATGCTATTTAATTTCCCATTTCTCTTGAAATGACACTTTCTTGCTGATGTAGCATACAGCTATTGAACACATCAAGAAGAAATGCATTTGTTATGGAATTTAAAGCCACTGAAGTCTGAAATTCAATAATATATGGGAACAATAGGAAAGGTCTGATCACTCCAAAAATCTTAGCAAGCAATTAGTCTCATCTCTTGAAATCTTGTTTTTCTTCCAACAAGGTCAAAAATCTGCCAGTGGGATGAGATAATCCCACTTGTTTCCAATGCTAAACAACTTGTTTCCAGAATTTTCTTGAATCAAGTGTCATTTTCTTGATCCTAGTGGGCTGATCTGCCTTATTCTGCCTTGTTTCAACAGATTTATACTTGTTCCCAGAAAAATTCCAGAAAAACTGCATTGGAAACAAGTGGGATTATCTCATCCCACTGGCAGATTT
>OMKZ01051418.1:0-18341 GCA_900302535.1 Neoniphon sammara | reverse complement strand
AGGAATCACACTGACATTATGGGCGAAGCAGCAGCCTAAATGTAATGCTGTTTCATTCAGTTCAATGGCGACATTGAAATAATATTCAAATTTAGATGAGGAAAGTATGCAGGGACAAAAGAGAGTGAGGAGAGCTATTGGTCAGTGTGAAATATGGCAAGATGTTGGTTAACTTAACCCCTGATCTGGAGGCCAGACATCAATCAGAGCATAAATCTAATTTGGTGCAGAAATGACTTGCTATACATTAACTTGAGTTTCATACAACTGAGGGATTTGTTTGTTTTTCAAGGAGTGATTATGAGCAAAGCCAACCACAAAATGTGCTTTGATAAAAGGTCAACTGAGCTTCTCTGAAAACACAGAGCAAGTAGAAACTGCTCTGCAATAAATCTCCCCCTTATTAAGTCATTTAGTCTCATATTCAATCTTAAAAAAAATGCTGTTTTTCTTCAAACAAGTGAAACAATCCGCCAGCGGGATGAGATAATCCCACTTGTTTCCAGTGCTAATCAACTTGTTTGCAGAATTTTCTTGAATCAAGTGTCATTTTCTTGATCCTGGTGGGCCGATCTGCCTTTTTCTGCCTTGTTTCAACATATTTGTACTTGTTCCCAGAAAAATTGAAACAAGTGAAACTGCATTGGAAACAAGTGGGATTGTCTCATCCCACTGGCAGATGTTTTTCACTTTGAAGAAAAACAAGATTTTATGAGACTAATTTACTTTTATGATGATTTTTATTTTTTTTTTGGCAGTGTGAGGACACTTCATCAATTCAATCTTTCGCCACACATCTGTGCCTATAGGACCAAATGATAAGAAGACATCCCAAAGTCTATTCAGCAAAATACATTTGCATCACTTCTATCATCACCACCACTAGCGGCAACACCCTGTTCATCGCCGCCGCTGCCGCCACCTGCTTCTGCTTTTGAGGTCCTTCTGATGGTATTCAATGAGGCAAGTGAAAACCATCTGACCACATGCTAAACTGCTCTCACCACCATCTTGATGTTTTCCCTTCTAGATAATTTGCAAATGATGGTGTTTTTTTTTTCCCGAATTTTGTTTAGATCATATTTCATGCCCAGTGGATCAGATTGATGAAGCACAGTGTTGTCCAAGCTGTCTGATAGCGGTGCTGCTGGAAGTCCGCAGGCCCAATCCGGGTTCATACTGAGGTGAACGGGACGCCATCATTTAACTTCAACACAAAATCAGAGCAAGAGACCAGAATGTCTACATTTTTCCATACCTCTCTGACCCATCACTCGCTGAATTTTGAACCTTTTTTATTCACCGCACGCCAGAAACAGTAAATATTCAGCTCCACACTCGCTGATCACTTAGCCGCCTGTCAGAGTGGACTGATGGACAGACACAGGCAGGTATGATGGATTATGAGGCTGAGCTTCATCATATTTTAACAAAGAATGGGTCAATCACATGTCATACAGTGGCATAGTCTCAGAAAAAAGGGATTTAATAATGTATCTCACATTTTATAATTAAGTTGTGGAAATGTTTACAGTGCAACATCCTCGCTTGCTGAGAATGCCAAGAGGTTGGACAAGGCAGGATATGCATTTATTTGATCTTTTTGTTTTTAATTAGCCTCTTCCTCCATTTAACATGAAATAAAAATGTGACAGTCTCCAGATTTGACATCCTACTTTTAAAAAAAATTCTTGTCTCCTTTGCCATCTTGAGTTGTTTTCCTCTGCATCCCAAACACTTATCCTCAGGTTGAGTACACTGCGAAAAAAAAGGGCCATTTAACAAGCTATTACTTACCATGCTCAATCTGAAAATATTATTTCTGTTAAAGAAAATTAAAAACTACCAATGAGATGAGATTATTTCACTTGTTTCTAATGTATTAAGGAATTCTCTAGAAATAAATGTCAATATCAGACAGAATAGGGTTAGGGGTTAGGGTCATTTCTTAATATAAAAATGATACTATTTAAGAGGAAATTCTTTAAACAAAAAAAAAGGTGATTTACTTCTGAAACAAGCAAAATTATTTCATCCTAGATTTTTTCCATTTGTTTACAAAATAGATTTGATAAGATGGACATGTATTTTTATTTTTGATATTTCCTCCTGATTTTAATTGCTTATGCTAGGATAAAGACAACATTACTCTAATCCCTTTTCGTCCCCAACTTTCATGCTGAGCTTGACTAAAGATGAGTGACATAAATGTTTCAGAAGGTCATGATGGCAAAGTAGATGCAGCATATGGTGCTGAAGTGTCCCGCTAGTACAAAAAATAAATAAAAAAGTGCCTGATCAATTATTCATTAAGTCTTGCTTATAATTTCCAAGGAAAATGAGGACATAGGTGAGAAGGTATAAAGTCCTACTATCATTCTAACTGTTTAAACTTGCATAAATGTTGTGTTTCTGAACATCTGGCCATCCAACTTGCTCTACGTCAATGCATTAGGCGAGAATTCATAATAATGTGACACTCAGACGCTTGCTGTGTAGTGTTTTTGTTTTGTTTTGTTTTTTAATAATTGTTTAGGTAATTCTGTTGTCTGATTTTTTCACATCTCAGAAGGAAAAAAAGGATAGCCTTACATTTGGCTGAAAGCACTGAATTGAATTATTGACTCAAATTGTGGTTTACAAACTATCAAATTGAATCGTTCCAAAAAAGAAAAAGATTGTTCTTAAGTTAACTAATCAATCTTGTATCTATGCACACTCTCAGGTGGCTGAATTCTATCCCAGCATGCACTGGGCAGAAGGGAAGGAAAAACAGGTCACCAGTCCATCACAGATAGATGGACACTCAAGGCTATGGGCAACTTGGACTGTTGATGAAGCAGGGAAAGAAAAGGAGCACCCAAAAGGACACCCACAAACTTCACACAGACAGAGCTTGGAATCGAACCTGAGACCTTCTTGTGGTGATGTGACGATGCCTTACAAATTCCTTGTTCCTTATAAGAAATGTGCCATACAAACCAAGCTGCTGGACAATTACCACAAGGGAACCTAAACGTGTCATTCATTTAAGATGGTGTTGTTAGAAGGTTCATACGCCCAAAGGCCCCCTGAGCTCCCTCATTTACTGTGTTACTCATAGACCATGACTCACTTCTGTGAAAAGGACAGTTGGAATCTGTTTGATTGAATTAGAGAAGACATTCATAATACAGAGATGATAACAGCCTGTTCAAACCCTTGAATCAACGTCACAGGGGGAAAAAAGGGCAACTCATAAATTTATTAAAGCTTAATCAGCCTGAACTGATCCACTTCAAAACAATGGGAGGAAATGAAGAGCATAAACAGCTATTAACTAATGTGCATCCAAAACAAAAAACCTATTTAAAGTGAATTTGCAAGCTAGCCCTCTCCACACATGTTGAAATTTATCATAACAAAGCAGAGGACTGCCACAGAGGTGCTCAGATGTGGCCTGATGTGACATCATTCATCCCAATGCATATTCATCGCATAATTAAAATCTTTTATACATGGGTTTAAAAAAACAAACCTTAAAAATTTTTTTTTTTTTAATCATAACCACACTTTATACTATAAACAAACAGATTTCTGAATTGTACATAATTTTCTGATGGTTTCTAATGGTGGTTAAATGTATAAACCCATTTACAGTATAAGCCTAGAAAAGCACTAACGTGCCACTGCTGTTACATAAATAATTTTCTCCATGTATTTGTATGTCTTTCATACATTTTTATGGGTTAAACAAGTTTCATGACAAAGAACTTATTGATACGAACAGAAATAGCTGTGAAATAGTTAACTGCGTTCAATTTTGAAATAATAAAACTTTGGTAATAATAAATTCTTTAAATGACTGCTGGCTGAATTTGAAATACCAATCAATGTTGCAAAGCAGCACATAGGAACTCGGTTCATCGGTTCGCCTCGCATTCCAACGTGCGGCAACACTAAATCTTTTGTCCACTAAATTATTGAAAATCATGAATAATTGCTCAGGTTTGGTCGCAACAACATCTCAGTGAAATGGACAGAAGGGATTTGTTGTGTACGGCAACTGCTTCCTGCTGGCTTGACGTTCCTTCAACTCTTAAGTTGCAAAACAGAAAGGTCTCTTGGCTTGGATGGTCATTGATTCCAGGGGTTTTATAGGATGCGAACTGGTAAAGCAGTTAACACTTGTAGCTTTGGTGTCTTGAATCCTAACATTTGGCTGTGAAAAAGGTCCCAGGTCCCATTTTGAATGACAGCTGTTAAGCAAAAGTAGACCTTCAAACTACCAATTCCTGACAGGGATTAGACTATGTTGACATCGCAGGATGAATATTTCATAACGTGCAGACTCACTATAATGGATCATACCTGACCGAGTCCTGCAGAGAGTGTACTGTATATATTATAGTTATATGACATGAGTGTGCTGAATGACATGGATTACTCCTCTCTGAATAAAATAGATTGCACCACTCTTCGTTACTCCAACACTCCTAAAGCATACACATTATAGCTGATGATACTGCTGCTGATGATGATGTGAGAGCTACAAAGCTTAGAAGAATTAAGTGCAATTTGAATGAGACTTGGGAAAAAAAAAAAAAAAAAAGGAGTGTGGAAAATTGGTGACCCACCTTTGGCCCATAACTTATTAGAGGCCCATCAAGAGACCGGCATTGCTGCACGCTCTGCTCTGATGCATCAAGTCCCTCGCTGCTCATTAGCTTTGTTGGCTGCCAGGCAGTGGGGCTTGTTGATCATCATGACTGGGTTCATTACTAAACCATGGTGCATTGTACTCACGGTCAGTTCCTGAATTATTGATGCTTTTCATAAACTGTAATGTTATTTGACAAAGGGGATGAATAAGTGAAAGCATTTCGCCTCTGAGATGTGTGTTGGGAGATATTTCTTTGCTGGGGGAATTAAGCGACATGTAAAGCAGAATTTGAGTGTGTGCACCTATGCAGGGAACAAAATAAAAGTTTGTCGGCACACTACAACAGCAGAGAGCTATTGTTTGAGTTGGGTATTGAAAAGAGAATTTGGAGTGGCTCCAGGTCTAACACAGACGCTTTTCAGTGATACACCCTCAGAATATGGAAGTGTTGAATGTCACTCCAGTATTTGCCCAACAACGCTGTGATTAATTTGACTTGACACCGCATATTGTGTCCATTGTCAGTTAGAATTGCAGTTTGTTGACATCAGCCATGGGCACACTGCACAGTGCATCTCTGAATGATGTGTTAATACGAGAATAGAAGGTGGAGGTCCAAGTATTCTGTACGTGTGTGTGTGAATGTAGCATGCATCCATCACGTGTTCATGCAAAGAGTTAAAGATCCACAGCAATGATTTTCAAGTTAAAACCCATTATTATTTTTTTTTAAAGATTCAATTATATCTTTATCATGTGAATGGTGGAGCATGGTCAAACTCTAAAATGGGCACATTTGCAGTGGCAGGAGACTCTCTCCATGCTATCGAGAGATGTCCAAAGTATCAATTGGTTATCTGGGTCGCACCTGTCCTGGATGACAGCGCCAATAAAGTCTGTTCAAAACAGAGCTGTTATACTATAAACCAGATTGATGACCCACAGATGCTCCAGCTGCAATCTCAGATATACAGAGATACAGATACAGACCATATTTATGTCATCCCATGTGATTTTACATTCAAATTTCAACACTTCAGTAAACAATATACTTGAAATGCTCCACCATCTCTGCCTGTACTTTGCCACCATGGAGCAACAGTGTGCAGAAAGTTGCAGATATCAGCTTTGATACTGATTTCCATCACAATGAGAATCTTATTTTCAGGTTTTGATGGTTAGATGGTACAAAGCTTGTAGGAGTGAGAGCCTAACCTCCTCTATAAAGCCCCTAACCACTCACTGAACACCAACATTTCTGTCTTCAGCCAAAACTGATCTACTCTTGAATCTCGGCACCCAGCAACAATGACAGCTCAAAATGTTTTGGCCAGTTTGGCAAGTAGCTAGCTGGCTATTGTCTGACGTGCTACTGCATAGGGCACCTCATTAACCATGTATACTGTCAACTAATAGGCGCATTCATTCAGCTGGTTGTATATGAGTGACAAACAGCAGGATCTAGTGTCACAGTTGACACAAGCAGGTGGACCCAAACGCAAGAGACAATGGGCACAGAAACTAAAGAAAAATAATAATTTCATTCCAGACTGTGGTACAGGTAGGCTGGGGCAAACAGAACTGGCTGGGACAAGGGGCAAAACACAAGGGAACACAGACAGATAACTGACAAAGAACAATGGGCAACGACAGGTATATATAAACAGAGAACTAATTACAGGAACAAGACACAGCTGGAGTGAGGAGGCGCAGGAATAAAGGGAGGGAAACACTAGGATTGGGTAACAATGGAGACAACGAGGGTGTGGCAGACAGCAACACAAGGGCAGAGCTAACAAGACTAATACAGGGCAGGTGTGCAGGTTTACAGAAGCACAGAAAACTGAAACACAAAAAACTCAGAAACATAAGTCCATAAATAACAAAAGAGAGTCCAAAAAACAGAATTATGACAACTAGATTGAGATTTCCAAAGAGCGTTAGTCAAATTTTCCACAGTGCTGACAGTTATGATAATTTGGGTATCATTATATTAACAGGTCATTTGTCAAATTATACCAGCTGTACTGCCAAGCCAAAATATATTGCCACCTGTTTGCAATAAATTGTCAAAACAATGTGAATCCTGACAGAAATGTTAATTTTAATTTCACTGGCCCTTTTATGTACATACACCTATATGTGCGTTTGTGTGTGTGTGTGGTCCTGCACTGTCTCTGACCTCTAGTTAATGAAAGTCGTAGAAACCTGTCACTGCCCTACTTGAAATTCCCTGAACAAAAACTGTTGCACACTTAACATGAACGATTACTGTGTGGCAGTTAACTGCTAATTGAACCAATAAACTTTCAGCAATAAATGCCAGATCTCAATGGCAACACTAGAAAGACTTTGTCAACCACGGGCCATATTTACTAAGCATTCACAGTGACATAAAAGCAGCTGCGTGTGTGTGTGTGTGTGTGTGTGTGTGTGTGTGTGTGTGTGTGTGTGTGTGTAAAAAGTGCCAATTCTGATCTTCGAAGCTGTGACCACAAGCGTTTTGTACAGGGAAATGAGGCGGACACAGACATGAGACTTTTTACTTGTTTGATCCAATTAAGATGTATTTGAAGAGTGTCAGTGGTGCGGATGAAAAATGGATCAAATAGATTACATGTAATTTCAAACCCTGAGAATAATCAACTTTTTCATCAAACAAGGAGAATAAGGGAGGGAGAGGAGGGTGAATATGAATTAACAAAAAGTTAAAGTCAATAATAATAACACTCAGTTTCAAGCCATTGCATTTCAAATTGTGCCAATTCAATTTGAAATAATTTACCCAACAAATCTATTTTTGCTTTTTTAATTTTTATTTTCAACATGGTTCAACATGAGCGCGACAAATTGAAATCTCTGCGATTCAAATACAATCTCTGCTGGCACTAATCTCTCTCCACGTGAAGACGCCTTGGCTGCTGTGTTACATGTTGAAAGGCACAACAGGCTGTGAGGACCACAAACAAGAGAGAGTGGGCTCCATTTGAAAATTAGTCTTTTTCATAATGTCATAATGATCAGATTAAGAGAAATTATAAATTGCCAAATCATATTTATTATTAATACTAACAGACCATGAGCAGTAATGCCGTACCGCACTGAAAAAAAAAATCATGGCTGGCTTGATTTGCATAACTGTTCCTGATAAATCTTGATGGGCAAAGCTGTGCTCGTTAAGATTTTACGCACAGAAGCAATTAGTGCCCCTCTCATTAAATACAGACCTATAGGACCTTTACATTCACCATTCAGTCATTAAATGGTACAGTGTAGCATCCCATGCATTAATGACCCAAGTTTTATCAAAATCTGTTCGTTTCTGACACGTGAACATTTACCTCATATCCTCCAAAGAGTTTCTAACAGTGAGGGAAAGAGAGCCTTGTGGGATTTGGAGGGGCCTTCAGTGCGTCACAAGTTAAATGGACTGGATCAGTGTCACTATTACAGTATGTACACATCAGCATACTCACATCAATACATTAAGAGACTAACAACAATTGGTTTGCTTTCCTTTTCTCACTAAACAATAATACACAATTCAGTGTTAAATTAAATCTGAAAAATAAATAATAAATAAATAAATAAATAAATAAAAAATTCTCCTGCCCTAAACTCACAATCCTTATCCCTTTCAATCCGCTCAGCCTCACTGGTATCAAGATATTACCTTTGTGATGATCATTATTCTGACAGGACTGCATGGCCAAGGTGAACAAATGATAATCTGTGTCATTAAACCCAAACGGCTTGGGAGAGCATGTTAGTCCTGTGATTGATCAAAAGGCTGGACTCTCAGCACTGATTAAATTGTATTGCACAACAAAAACAGACTGCATGACAGCCTAAATCAATGATAATGCTTGGCAGGATATTTGATCATTATTAACAGATTTTAGCGACGCACAGAGTGTTACCCTCCAGATGAGATGCTGCTGCTGATTGGGAGATTGATGCCTCGCTGTTTGAGTGTCTTGATCAGGAGGCCAGTGGTCTCCTTCAGCCTAGATTGTTTTGTTCACTTAAGACAATACAATATTGTTGTCTTGTACTGGATGTGAATACAGAGCAACAAGACGGGCCTGATTGTCCTTCCACATGATAAAATATAACATTTGGATGCATCTTCGCATTGTGCTCCAGTGCTTAAAAAATACACTGATTGGCCTGATGGAAATGTGATAGTAAAAAGTAAAAATAAAATAAATAAATATAAAAAAATAATGAGGCAACTTTAGCACAATTTTGACAAAACTTGGAGGGCTAACAAAATTTGTCACCATTTCCATTTAAAGAATCACTATGCATTTTTTAGACCATAAAATTAGCTCACTAACTAACATATATATTTGCTTAAATATGTTTCAAATAATGTATATCTCACATGAAATGTAAGTTCAAAGTGTTTCGCAGGTTTATTTTAATCGATATAGTGTCAGTCCCTTGCTATGGATGCTGATGCTAACAATGATACACATTTAGGCTAATGCTAACTTGCCATATGAATGAACTGAATAAATGTGAGCAGAAGTGTAGAGAAACTTATAGAGCCCTGTAACAAGTATTATTACTGGAGACGCTTCCATGATGAACTCCATGCTTGTCAAAATCGCCCGTGTTGATGACACTGTGTGGCAGAGTGGGAGAAATCATGTAGAAGTATCAAATCTTGAGTTGCCAAGGAGTAAATACAGTTAGGGAGAAGACGTTAACTCTGAGTTGGAAGCTCGTAATTACAGGTATAATGGTACGGCTTGAACGCATATCAGTGATACGGGTAATGCAAACAAGAAAATTTGCTAGTGCTCCTTTAAAAACATGACTTTGTTTGGCCTAATGGAGGCGCTATAATCCTAGATCAAACTTTAAAACTTTGAGGGACCAAAGTTCTACCACATCATTGCTCTAATCACAATGAAACTTGGAGCAATAATGTGCCTTGCTACTAATTAAACTTCATCATTTGCTGGAGGCAGACATATTTAAATGTCCATGTTGTCACTATATTATATAGACTTTCTACATACTTTACTATCTGACATGTTAAACATACACTGAAGGTCTCAGCATGTTAAAAACAAGTGATTAAAATTTCTAACCTATGACATACTAACAAGCAGCGTATAATTATGCATGAATGAACTGCCACCCATAACATTAAGGCAACAAAGGCATTCGTGCTGAGCTTTCACCCGTTCTGCTCTGCCCCTCCCTCGGACCTCCTTGTCGCGCCTCGCCAGTGTCTTTTGTGCGTCTTCAACAATATGCCCCTCACACTTCAGCGGGGCTCTGCAGAGAGTGTTTGTTCATTCAGTTCTCCTTGACTGGCTGGTTGGCTTTGCTCCTCCAAGTGTACGTTTGTGAACCCCGTTGCAAAGGCATTACCGCGACTGTGCCGAAGCCCCGGTACAGGAAGCAAGCCCTCCTTATCCTACGTGAAATCTCTCCCTCTGACTCACACTCCGTGCTGCTGCTAAAATCAATTCTCGCTCCATGCGTGCACGCTGCTATGCAATCAGCATGTTAATAAGAGTCCTATCTGTGTCCCTTTCCATTAAAATGAATGTCTGCATAATGAGACGGATGTGGTGAAGACACGCTGCTGTCTTCATTAAGTTTAAAAACTTCTTTTTGAATCCGTCAACTCATTTATGGTGATAGAAACTGCCAGCTGCCAGGGGGACGTTGAACCTCACGCGTCTCCTGGATATTTGTGTGTTTAGGTAGACAGTAAGGTCACAAGCTGTATGCACTTGGTATCGCTTTGAAATTATGCAGTACAGTCACATGCTTCCACACTCTCTGTCACCGTCACAGACACACACACACACACACACACACACACACACGACATCCACACACCTGAGGAAAGAGCCTGTCCTTTTGTTTGAATAGTACTCATAGGTTTTTCTAATTAACAGCCCATTTTAGGCAACTGTTACACTGCTCTTCAGTGCAGTTTTGAAAATAATTGTCATCATACCAATTTAGATACGGATATACTGAAAATATTGTTGTTGGTGCCAGGGTCATTGTATAATTGTCCAGGAAATAACTCGTACAACTTATAAATTGGAAGATCTTTTTCATCCGAGCTCATAACTTTCACAAGCCAACTGCCAACCAATCAACAAGAAGGGGAAAACCGCATGATATGATCAAACCTGCCCAATGACACTTTCAATTCAGCCTGTAAGCGACATTCATTCCTTTAAAAGACTAAAAGAAAAATTGCTAATGAGCTTTTTAAGTATTGTTGATTAGTTAGAAAACACTGTGAAAGAGAAAAGCCCATCAACACTTGTCCAACAACAAAGAACTGAAAGCAGTGTTATGAAAGCATATTCATCTCAAAGGCAGCCTTTCATTCAGTAACACATACAGCAGCATTGTTGAGTGTTGCACATATTAGCACTGCCGGTTTCCGCAAAGAATCAACACCTGTCTTTGATGTGAACTGATTTGATTGAGCTGAATTTGTTGTAACTGGAAATTTGGCATTCAACAGGCTTTGCCGCTGTGGTTGGCGGGAGCTAGGACCCAGCGGATTCCAGGTCAGCCAAATTGGAAACTGCCGACGTGATAAAAGAAGAATGGTGGGGCCCTTTTCCAAGTATTGCTCCTGTGAGAGTCTGACAATGAAAGCCAGGGAAAACTGATTTAACACAGTACCTCGAGTACGCATAAGTGTGGTAATTAAAAGACCATTAAGGGAGCTCTAATACGCAAAGCAGTGACCCCAAGTCGGTTGATAACACCTAATGCTGAGCTCAAGTGAGTAGCTAACACTGGCCCTCATTTGGAGGGAGATTCTGAGAAATGTTCTTTTAAAATGAGGATCTGCGCTCTGAGGAAACACAGACCTCTGGCTTCCTACAGCTGTGTGCCTACGACCGATTATACATATCTGCCACAGTTACCATCTACCACTTCTCAATACCTCAAGACCCATTCACAACTAGAGTGAATATAATTATAGCATAACACCATTGAAACTAACGGCTTGAATGGTTTCCTTTCATGTGTTGATTTTATCATATCTATTATCTCTGCCATTGTATGTTTGTACCTATATGTATTGGATGTAACAGGTAATATGGAATTGGCTGCTGTAGGTGAGTCCACCTAAGAAAAACTGATACCTGATTGGTGGATTTTATTTAAATGGGTCTATAGAGCTCGGGAACACGTCGTCAGCACTCGTCCCGCCGCAGTGGTAGAATAGTAATTAGTAAAAACAGTTGGACGGTTTGTGGATTTGCAGATTATGCACCCATCCATTTGTAAACTGCACATGACTTACCATTTTTAAATTACGCTAAAGGTAAGATATGTGCCGATATTGATGACTCTTACTGGAGGCAGCGCGTCTGGATCAGTCGTCTACTTTTTGTTTGGTAGTTTGTACAGATTCACACCATTAATAAGGTGTAGTTTTTTTCATTCCATGGCTTTCTTTGTGAGCTTTCCCTGCGTAAATAAAAAAATTCCTTTTCACACGTCCCGTACATTAATGGTGTGACAAACCCACAATGCAATGCACTTTTTGCCTACAAAGTGACACTGATTCCCAAGCTCTTTAGCAGCCTGGCCCCACTGGCTCTGGGGTAGTGACTGTGTGTGCTGAAATGTCAGTCAAGGATTTTGATCGTACAGCTATGTCCATATTCTGCTGTCAACAGTCCAGTTTCTGAGAGGCAGCGAGTGACAGGCTCATCAGCTGAAGCGCAGACACTCCCCTCACAGCGCGATAATAGTGATGAGTTCATCAGGAAACAAAGCATCGCTGCCGTGAGCTACTGAACTCTCTGTCTTCCAACTGTAATTTTATTGGTTGGAAATATTTTGTCGTCTGTGAATCAAAAAAAAAAAAAATATAGCAATAGTTATTGTTCTGCATATTTGTATTGCTATTGTTGCAGCAGAAACAGAGACATTCTATTTGCTGAGAATGACTACATCTCACTATAGTTGTCATTCTGGAGCTGAATGGGTCTTTTAGAGGTGCGATTTTATTATTTCCCATCTAATATTGGTTCCTGTGTCTCTCGGTAGCATCTTGTTTGTGGCAGGTTTGTTCCTTGGTTTTGACACATATGCTTTTTTCACCGCAACGCTTGCAATGAGCGATGCTGCTTTGGGTAAAAAAAAAAAATAAATAAATAAATAAATCGGTTGCTTTGCCTCTATGTCAACAACATGGAAGCTGCGTTGAACTTCCACGTTGTTTCTTCTGGGGAGAGCAGAGATGCACGTAGGGCCCGAACAAAGAAGAACAGTGGAGATCTGGTGGAGATTGCTAATATTTTAAATATTAATGTAATGTTACCCACCTTAGGTAGATGCTCACTCATTTTTGTAGGGAAAAAAGATGAGGCAAGAGCACAAAATAAGGAAACTCCGTCTCTGCAACATGACTGGTTCCTGTTTTTTGTAGCTTTGTGATGCTATCGGATCTCATCAAGACACAAGGCGATGTCATCGGCGTAAAATAAACATGGTCTTAACAGCACTGATCATCTTGTCTGTCATCTCTCCTTCATTCCATCGGTAACACTACCTTACCTCTTCTATTTCCTGATGGAGGAAGAAGCCAAAGTGTATCTAGCATGTCTAATAATATAAATAAAGTAGAGCAGCCAGGTGAATTGGATTCCACCAAGTCCTGTACGCTGAGAGCGAATCCGCCTTTGACAGCTGAGCACAAACAGGTCTGACAAGGATGTGCGCTCTCTCCATTTTCTATACAAACAACTGCAAGACTGTGTCAGCTGCTCTTGGTTTGTAACGATGCAACATAATCATCTCAGGCAAACATGAAGATATTAAAGACATACTATTCACACTAAAGGACATAGGAATTGGTTATCTACCACAAAGTCCAAGAAACAGCATCTATCAAACCCAGATATTATAAAATGATGTGAAAAGCCCAGAGAGAGATCATGGCAGGGCGCTGACATTCAATACAGCGAGAAAGTGCACACAGTAATTCTACCGAGCAGTAATTATCACGGAAAGCACGAGCTTCATTTCCCAACATCTCTGAACTCTTTGAGCAAACGCAACCTGTCTTTGCTTAAGGGGGGGATCACTGTCAGCTCATCCTCCCTCCTGCACACTGAACACACACATCGTCGTCACACACCTGAAACAAAAAAAGGATCGCATTTCCGTCCATCCCCGTTGATTGCCAACTGCCCAAAGTTTTCACACGCAAGACAAGTTCCTTGACGGGCAATTTGTTTGTATTTTCTCTTTCTCTTTTATCTCTTCTTTGAAAATTTCCTCTTTCTTCTTAAGTTTCCACAAGCAAGGCGAGAGCACCACTCCACTTTGAAATGGAAACTCTTCTTCTTGAGAGAAAATGTGGCCACAGCATCTTGTGGTCTTAAACCCCGGGTGGTAAAGCAATTTTAAAGCACTGTCAGATATGTCTTTTTTTTTTTTTGGTTGGAATATCACAAGAAGAGAGAATACTGATATATTCAGAGGAGCGTCCAATTAATTATTGAGGAATACACATCACAACAAAACTTATCTTTTGAAATATTCATGTGCACGTTGACAACCTGATATACAGTGTATCCATGCGCTGAAGCCCCAAAGAAACAAAAAGCCGAGCCACAACACAATATTATGTAAGGGCTTCTAAATGAGAGGCAAAGCTCTTGTGAGTACAGCAGTTCAAGAGCTCGGATGGCGGAAACCTGACAGAGAGGCAGGTTTGGGACTGGGAGGTCAAAGGTTCATCGGTCCCTGTTGATGCATTTGGCAGACGCTTTTATGCACAGCAACTTACAGTAAAAGGCGTGAATATTACTCAAGCATCAACAGTGTAAAGGTATAAACAAGAGTATTTTGGTCAGACCCAGGTATGAAGTTGCGGTAGTGCTTGATTACTCACAACAAACACATTCAAACAATTTGAATTTGTGTAATTTCCCACCGCTGCCACAACTCCCCCAGGCTCTTGTTATAAAAGTTCTCTTTTTCAATCTGCCTGGCTAAAAATAATGTAAGCGAAGCAACATCACAACACCTATGTCTAGACACGGGAGTCAAATTACAGCCTGCTAACAACCACAGTATTGTTTTTATTATCGAGGCTAAACAAGTTTTAATGGGCTTTACCTCGTATCATCTAATTGTTTTCCTTCCTCAGTCAAGAGGCTCAGTCTCGTCTCCAGGTGAGAATTCAACTGGAACCAAAAGACCAGATCACATCACACAAATTTTTGCATTTTTACACTAGCTAGTTGCCTGTTAATTTGAGAATTGATGTTAAGTTGAACATTTTTCCACTTTGCCCTGTGGCCTCGCTTGGCGCCGCTTTGTCTCTGGTGTCTTCACATGTCGCTAGCTGCCACTGGAAATAGCTGACTTCCCGACTCAGATGTTGCTTTTGTAGTAACCGCTCTTAAGGCAGGTTTACTCATCACTTTTAAAGGTATGGGAATTTCTAGCACAAACGATATCAGAGACTTTTCAACACTGTATGACCCTGATCGCAGCCTGCCAGGTTCCTGTTGGCTGCTCTAATGTGTAGATTAAAAGCAAGAAGCAATCAGGTGTTTGGCATCAAAGACCTTTAATGACTCATGCTTTTATATCTCTAACCTTGCTTAAATGCTTTTGCTATTGATTGTATGTGTTTTAATCCATTGTAAATTGTAATTGTTTTCCAAAGTGCTATATAAATAAAGATTATTATTGTCTTGCTCAGTGCCACATCAATACAAGGAAAGGTGGAGTATACTGCATGCAAGTACAAGACATGCATATAAGTCAGGCAAATAACTCACTCTGTTTCCTTCCACAGGGGTCCCACCAGGCTTCCGCTTCCCAAAAACCACATGTCGCCAGAGCCCCTCAGCTCCAACCCGCCCACACACACACACACACACACACACACACACACACACACACACATACACACCACCCCCTACATGCAGAGAGAGACAGAAACAGAAAAAAAAGCGACATCACTGTGCTGTTACACTTACAAGGATGATCCATTCCCTTACATTCATTTCCGGTCCCTTAACTCCAACCATGGATACGTCCATGGATACTGAGGTGGCTGTTATCTCACTAGACACTCAGACATGAGTTGTGCTCATAGATTTGAATGAATTCTGAATGCTGCAAAGGTAAGAAAAAAAATTAGAGAAGCTGGAGAACATAAGCAGAACAGTTTTCCCCCAGAGGACCACAAGGTATCAGTTTATCACAAACCCTAAAAAAAACTTTTCCCAATAGTTTTTTTGTTTTGTTTTGTTTTATGAGGACATATTGACCCCATGAAATAACAAAATTATAGATTACACGCCCACATATACAATCGTACCACAGGCATGCAGTGAAGAAGAAGACAGTTCTATGTACCTGTCATATGGTAATACTATTCAACATAATCCTCCACAGGTCTCATACATTTTGATAGATGTCAAACTGTGCCTTGAATCTCTTGAAGCCACTGGCTGACTTGTAATTAGAGCTTGCGAAGCCTGAAGTTCACATGTGAGGTTTTGGTCCTTTGTTGTGGTTGTTGATCCCATACTGGATCTGCCAGAGCCGCTTCACTGGCATCTGTGAAGCTTTCTACTGTACGGCAAACCCATACCGATCCAGTCTGAGTGTGTTAGAGGTGTCATTAATGCCAGCAACTACAGACTGTCACATGGGTACATACATGGTATGTCGATGTGCATCAGTGTCAGAAACTGAAAACACTGGGGGAGAAAAATCCCTTAAAAAAATCTACAAAAAAATCTTATAATTAGGACTGCCCCTGTTCCATTTCATCCCATTTTACATTTTTTCATTAAGATGCCATATATTCATGAATGTGACTTCTGTCCCCTGCAGGCCACTATAGGCGATCTGTGGATGTCTACAGCCACGGGATTCTTTCAAATGAGTTGTGGGTGTGAAAAATGAATCGCTTTTTAAATCAGAGAACAACAGACGACGCAGCCTGAAGCAGTGAGAAACGTCTCTGAATGTTACGCGACGACACATTATGATATATGACGATGATAACACTCAACTTGATTATCTTTAAGTTGAGCGCTCACTTGTCAGTTTCCATTGTTAACATATTACTTCACAGTTACATAAAACAGTGCTTGAAGAGAACCACAATGCTGAAACCAAAGAACCAAAAGCACGTGAATTTTGGCCACATTTTTGTTCAAATTGTCATTGTTTTACTTATGATTTTACTCATCTGTGAGCACGCACAAAACGTCTCACATTTCTATCTAAAGAGTGAAGCACAGAAGCTTCGGGGCACAGGGGGTGAATGATATATGATACGACATAATATGATATGACATGATCTATAAAGTGACAGACTGTGTGCAGAGGATGCCTTCATTTTATGGAAGTGGGATTTAATAACATGAAGAAGAGTCAAGTCTGGCCTCAATATATCATAGAAGGAAAAAAAGAATAGAGTCCTAATGTTAATGTCATCATTTGCTCTTAGGTTATTTGGATATAGACGTATATGGATATTGCAAATGTCTCAACGTTGAACAGGGGTAACTGTGGAAATGCCAAAAGTGTAAATGTTATGTTACTGCACAGGAAACTCGGATGAACCAAATAGAAATTTTTGCAGCATTTTGACACCTAAAGTCTCTCTTTTTTTTATCCTGATGTGGCATTTAAGAAGGTTTTACCTAGAACTGTCACACCAGTAACTATGAATGAAAAAGTCTCTACTTTATCCGTGAGTTGAAATACATCATGTGTGCTTAGAGGGCAGCAGGGATCATGGAAGATGATTCACTTAAGTCTCAGTTCATCTTTCTTTCTCCACATTCACACTGTACAGTGTAACATATGCACATACACACCCACGTCTCTAGACAAGACAGAAACCAGGACGCTAACCCCTTACAAGGTGAGGAGTCCCCTCCACACAGTATATATTATGCATGTGGTTTAGTAACCTTGAATGTGTATTATGATATGCATGGCACTGTTGAGCCACTGTCTGTTTGTTGTTTCTGCTCCCTGTTGCACTGAACTTTGTTACATGATTTACATAGCAGAGTGTTTGTTTATCTGCAATGAAATGATTTTCACCAGCCTGGTCATATGGTAAGACAAAGAATTACAATTTATCTTTACATCTGCAGTCCTCTCACAGGCATGGCAGTATGTGTCTACTGCAAAGACAGTGGTTCACATCTATATTTATGAGTGCAAGGAACGAAAGACGTAAATCAAACCCAGCTTCAGGTGGTGGAATTACCTTCAACTTTGCTCTATTTGATTATTTGCACCGCTGAGTCTACTCACTGGCTACGTCAGGCCACTACTCTCAGCCTGCCTGTATTTGTGTATTTTCTCATATACAGTTTGAGTGACTTTTCTACTTTTTTCACATTTTGTTGTTGAGAAGCATAGCATTTTGGATCAAACCCAAGCCTGTGTCTGTGTGTGTGTGTGTGTGTGTGTGTGTGTGTGTGTGAGAGAGAGAGAGAGAGAGAGAGAGAGAGACAGAGAGAGATGTGTATGGGTCTCACACATCAACAGAATGAGGTCCCAAAAAGCGGCCTTAAGGTGTGTGAGGGAGGATGAATTACAGCAGACTGTCGGAAACCCAAGCGGTCTTGTATCTAATTTATACAGCTGTGTGTGTGTGTGTGTGTGTGTGTGTGTGTGTGTGTGTGTGTGTGTG
>OMKZ01051415.1:0-13329 GCA_900302535.1 Neoniphon sammara | reverse complement strand
GCCTGGCCACGCTGCTGCTGACAGGAGACCAGGCGCTCCACAACACCCCCCAAATGCCTGATGGGTAAACAGCAGAGACAGAGGATCAGACATCAGAATCACAGATACTTTCCAGACCCCGATGTACAACAACATGGAAAAGGTAAACAGTGACACCCTGTATATGAGCTTGACTTGTTTTGAAAGCTGAACAGGCCATTTATGTTATGTTTAAAAAGGTTTGTCATCATGTGTCTGTGTACCTCTGAGCCTCCTCGGCGGTCTGCAGGATCCTCCTCCACTGCTCCTCTGTGTCTTTTACCGTCTGCTGGACCTCCCGCCTCCTGCTCTCCTCCAGGTCCTCATTTTCACACAGACTCTGTTCTCGTCTCTTCAGCTCCATCACCTCAGACTCTGCCTTCGGCCTGGAGCTCAGGATGGCCTGAGGACAAAACCATGCGCTGCTCATAAAAACTGGCATAAAAACCAGTGGATCCCAATTCATGAATGTGTCAAGAAATGTGTTTCAAAATGAGATATCCATCTACTACAGCCTGACTGATATATCGGCTAGTTGATATTTTTGGCTGATATTGGCCCATAACAGATATTGATGTACATTGGCAGATATGAAAAAAAAGACAGTACATATTGCAGAAAAAAGTGACCATCTTTAAAATAGTTTGTTCAGCAGACTCCATTGTGTCTATAATACTTTGTTTAGCAGCTGAGCAGATGGTGGTAAGAAATGTATTGTTCAACTGCACAATATCAAGCCTCCAGTATATCTTTATAGCGACTATTCAATGATTTCTTGCTGCAAATCTACTTTTTATGTTTATAAATAAATATCAGCCAATATATCATCATCATTTTCAATATCTGTATCAGTCCCAAAAGTGACTATTGGGTGGGCTCTACCATCTGAAAAAACTGACATTTTCCCTCAGAGAAGAATCGCTGACATGAAATCAGAATTCACTATCAACTTATTAACCATCTCTTGTCTTTGCCTACAAGATATTAACATTTTAATGGATGCAGTCATTTGTTTTGAAGCCGTGGCCAATAAATTTCAAGCAAAGTGTTTCTGAATGAAACACCATGTAGTATACCATTCTAGAAGAATCCACATGCTGTGTCTTACCTGTGCTGTGTTCAGCCGGTCCTGGATCTGGGTCTGGCTGCCCTGGGTCCCGCTCCTCAGGGAGTCAGCCTGCTGCTGCAGCTCCTCCACCCAGCCTCTGGTGATCTCTGCCTGGGTGCGGAAGGCCTCCAGCTCCCTGGACAGAGAGTACTGGACCTGAGCCTTGTTCAGAGCCTCCTCAGCAGCCTGCAGGACTTTCCTCCACTGCTCCTCTGTGTCTTTTACTGCCTGCTGGGCCTCTCGTCTCCTGCTCTCCTCCAGGTCCTCATTTTCACACAGACTCTGGCTTTGCCTCCTCAGCTCCGACAGCTTGGAGTCTCCCTCAGGCTTGGAGCTCAGGATGGTCTGAGAACAAGAAAATCATGATAATGATTCAAAGCACAAGTTACAAAGTGCCAAACAAACAGGCAGCAAAAACCAACAAGGCAAAAAACATCAGCAGGGAGAAAAAATCAAACACAACTCGAGGGCACTTTCAGAGATCAAACCTCAGCCAACTACAAGATGAACAGTTTTCCAACTTGCTGTTAACACCCAAAGGCTTCATTCCTGTCAGTTAACATCTGAAGTTAAATAGATTTATTGACCAAACACACCCTCAGGATTTGGAATCAAACCTCTTTGCCCAGTATAAAACATGCATTCACAAGCATAAATATGAAGGACAGGTAAAGTTTGACAAGAGCATTTTCCACCAACCAAAAAACTGTCTGATTTTTTTAAACTAAATTCCATATTGTAAATAATACTTTCATACTAGAGAACATCCAACTCTACGTTTGATTAATAATATCCTTGGTCCTAATAACTGACTTTTCCATCAGCTGCATACAAAGGCTTTCTGCTGCTACGCTGCACCTTTACAGAACATGGCAAAAGCCCCATTTAGTGTTTTTGTGTTAAATTGTTAGTTTATGTTTAAATTAAAAAGACAAAACTTGAATTCTGAGGCAGTTCATTTTTTTAAACCATGACACAGGCCGAGCCGTGGCCTAAAACCTGAGGTACAAACTGAACTGTGAGAGGATCTTTCTGCCCAAATTCAAACAGACCTGTGCAGCGTTTATCGTCTTTTCTGGATCGGCCTGGCTGTCCAGAGAGAGGAGGCTCTGCTGCTTCTCTTCTACCCAGGCTCTGGTGTTTCCCCTCTGGGCTTCATAGTCTCTGATCTGTCCCTCCAGAGCACACTGCCTCTCAGCCTGATCCAGGGCCTGTTTGGCGTCATGCAGGATCGTCTTCCACTGCTCCTCGGTGTCTTGGACCGTCTGCTGGACCTCGTGTCTCCTGCTCTGCTCCAGGTCCTGGTGCTCACACACACTCTGGCCTCGCCTCCTCAGCTCCTGCAGCTTGGACTCTCCCTCTGGCTTGGAGCTCAGGATGGTCTGCGGATATGATAAATAATAATAACAATAAATTTAAATCAATTTTTTTACGCAACTGAGGCTGAGGACAAAAACTATGATCACCTAAAACCAGGGATGAATCAAAACGGTTTTTGAGGCTGAATAAGATATCTGATATCTTTCAACCCATAACAGCCAATATGGATACTGATACTGATATGCATTTATGTTAAAATCATAGTACAAAGGCAGGTGCAAAACAGACTAATATTTTCAGAGTCTATAAAAAAATTAAAAATTAAAAAAATGTTATTTGTTTATATGTTGCTGTTCAATACGATGATTTAACTTTTCATTTTTATTTAGTATTTCTTTTAATACCATGTTAGGAATAATAAAAGCAATCATAATCAAATGTAGCAGAGTCATACAAACATATGTGAGCATTTAAAATCTAGAAAACTTTATTAAGACAGCAACATAAAGATTTTAATTACCGGCCAATATAAATGACCATGCAGCTTTGTCAGAGTAATGACAGCTTACAAATTTGTCTGGTTAAACAAAGCTTCTTATAACTTACTTCTTTGTTTCAAATATTAAAATGAAAATGAATAAATCTTTAAAGAAATTTAAATTATTGCGCGACACAAAGCATCTCAATCGACTAAAAGGGTCTGTGATAAATGATTCAACATGTTGACTTGCAGAGGGCAGGCTTGATATTTAGTTACATGCGGGAGTCACTGACTGTTGTTAAAGGAGGGCAGATCAACGGCTTTTCTCGACTGGTACGGGATGTGAACTCCAGACCAAAATCACTCGGCTCCAAAATTCAGACTTTCAAAGCATCTCTGTATGAAAAAGGAGAATGACCGTGCGACTTCCGTCTCACCTGAGCTGCCTGCAGTCGGTCCTCAGCCTTGGTTTGGCTGCTCAGTGAGTTCAACCGTTCTTTGAGGTCTCTAACCCAGGACCCAGTGTCCTGTTTATGGGTGTCAAACTCCCTCAGCTGGAATGAAAAACAAACAAGTTAATGCTCACTTTTGCAGTTTATTCAGCACGGGTTCAATCAAAATCAGGTCGTTGTTTTGACTCTAGTTTTCCTTAATATATTAACTTGTAATATTGGCATGGAAACTTAATTTTATTCTCCTGTTGTATTTATTGCAAGTCACTCTGGGTAACAGTGTCAGCTGAAGTTACATCCTCTCACCTCCCACACTCTCATCTCGGCCTCCACGGCGCTCTGAGCCTCAGCATCGTCTGCAGTCTGTCTCGCCGTCTGCAGGACCGTCCTCCACTGCTCCTCTGTGTCTCTGACCGTCTGCTGAGCCTCCAGTTTCCTGCTCTCCTCCAGGCCCTGAAGGTCACACAGACTCTGGCCTCGCCTCCTCAGGTTGTTCACCTTACAGTCGCCCTCAGGTCTGGAGCTCAGGACGGCCTGCCAAAGGAAAAATCCAAATTTCATTACATGCAATGGACAATTTGTTTGAATTAGAAAAAGTTGTGATAGAAAGGAAAAGCTCTCTTAATATTTTCTTTAAAAAAATTCCCTACCACCTCTCTCCTAAAGCTGACATTTTTCACGCTTGCCCTGGCACTTACTTTCCTTTACATGATCTGAACAGAATTATTTTCATGTCACTTTGGCTTGCACTGTTGCATTTCTCGGTTGCATGTAATGCTGGTGACCGGGGAATCGAAGCTCATTCTTTTGCACTTAGAAATTGCTCTTGATGAAAGCAAATACATAAAAACAACCTAAACCCAATCTAACTGATGTTAAAACTAAGAGGATAATCCCTCTTTATCTTCTTCTTATGTAATAAGCAGGATTCATACTATCAAAGGAATAATTTTAACCTGGAAAATGTGAATATGGTGTGGATATCAATGCACTAAAATCTGTGTCAATGTAATATGTAAAATCCAAAAGCACAAAATGAACATAAATATTTGCAGGTTACTGAGGTTCATCAATCATCAATATCAATGACTCTGAACAACAATTACTTAAGTAGGTGCTGAGATTTATGACTCATTGTCCAAATTGCTTGGAAACCAAAATTCTCTGCCCTTTCACAGTTCAAGACACTCCTTTTCTAATATTTTGGTAATTAATTTGTGTCAGAAAAAATCAGAAATCATGCTACTACAACATGTTGAGTTCACACACACCTCTGCTGTGCGACGTCTCTCTTCAGGCGGCGTGTGGCTGCTCAGCGCCTGCAGCCGCTGCTGTTTTTCTCTGATCCAGGACTGGGCGTCTTTCCTCTGCGTGTCGAAGTCGTCTGACAGACTCCGGACCTCGGCCTCTCTCGCGGCCTGCAGGACGGTTCTCCACTGCTGCTCTGCGTCTTTCACGGTCCGCTGAACTTCCTCCTTCCTGCTCTCCTCCAGGTCCTCATGCTCACACAGACTCTGGCCTCGTCTCTTCAGGTCATTTAACTTTGATTCTGCGTCAGGGCTGGAATTCGCAACAGCCTGAAGATGAAGACACGGGTTGATATTTACAGTGAGAAAGGCAGGTGCAACTCCCAGGCATTATCATCAGAAGTTACCCATGACTTTTGGTCCGACTTCACGAGCTCATTCATCAACACCATCAATCTGTGAGGTCATGTAGGACATTTTGTACAGAGGTTTGCAATTCAATCCACTTCCTAGTGCAAAACTCAAAAGCCCCAGGCAATGAAATAGCTGCAACCATTGAGCATTGTGCACTGAGCAAACAAAACAAGCAACCACTTATTATGAAAGGAATCAGCTGAGTGAATCTAAGCGGATGCTGTGATCCCTGATTGATTGATGAACACACACTGTGTCATCCAATCTGCTACTGGCAAATGATCCAAAAGTAGGGATGAACGGACTCTGTTTCAAGGCCAATACCGAGTACAAAATTTTCCGATCCAATGCATCACTGAACAGTGGAGTGCAACAGTTTGCTTTTATTGCTGACATGTTACTCGGGCCTTTTTGCATTGGATATTAATCCTGGGTAAAATCTCTGATATCGGTTTTATCAGGACCGACCCGTATCAGTGCATCCTTATCCAAAAGGCACTTAGACATAGGAGTTCATTTGCACCAAATGGCTTTAACATGACATTTCCACCCACAGTATGTAGGTATTTTGACAAAAACACAACACTGAGACAAAAAGCTTGAGCTCACTCTATGCTTATATGTACTTTACTATCTGATAGTTTCACATGTCGCAGTGTGAAGTACACCTGTACACCTAAGCTCACCTGTGCAGCCTGTAATCTCTCCTCAAACTGCATGTGACTACCGAGAGACAGCAGTTTCTGTTTCTGCTCTCTGATCCAGGACTGGATCCCATCATTCTGGGTTTTGAAGGCGTCGAAATCCTTCTCTAGCACAGCTTGTGTCTCAGCCTTGTTGACGGCCTCCTCAGCAGCCTGCAGGACCGTTCTCCACTGCTGCTCCGTGTCTTTTACTGCCTGCTGAACTTCCTGTTTCTTGCTCTCGTCCAGATTTTCACGCTCACACAGACTCTGGACTTGTCTTCTCAGGTCATTTAGCTTCGAGTCTCCTTCAGGTCTGGAGCCCAAAACAGCCTGCAGACAAAGATACAGACAGAGGTTTAAGAAATGTGGGAGGGTTGAAAGAATTAAGTACTGAGACTAAAACATACGCACTCAGCAATGAACATAATAGATATTATGCATCCTCTGAATATTGAATTGTACCCTATTTTTGCAGAACCCGTGTCTCAGTCCTCCTTTCATCTACATCTCCAAAGTGAATTTAAAGAGTTAAATTATTTAGAGCTCATATCTCTCACCTGGATTCAGTTGGTCCGTTTCTGTCATGTTAAGGCTGGTTACTTTGTTGCATTGTTGTAACAATGGTTGCAACAATTGTTGACAAATGTTGCAATTATATCTTAATTATATATTCTACAATTAAGATACTTTATGGGCTTGGGATTTCAATTTTGACACCCTGAAGCAAAGTGAAAACCAAACTTTGGATAAAATGTGGAAAAAATAAATAAATAAAATTCTCATTCACTAATAAACCTGAACTGAATGATTGACACAATCACCTGAGCAATCTGTACTCTTTCTTCTGGCTGCATGTGACTTCCAAGAGACTGCAGGTTCTGATTCTGGTCTCTGATCCAGGACTGGACGTTTTCACTCTGGTTTCTCAGAGCGTCAAAGTCCTTTTCGACGGCAGCTTGTGTCTCTGCCTTGTTGACGGCCTCCTCAGCGGTCTGCAGGATTTTCCTCCACTGGCTCTCTGTGTCTTTCACTGCCTGCTGAACCTCCTGTTTCTTGCTCTTCTCCAGGTTTTCACGCTCACACAGACTCTGGCATCGCTCCTTCAGCTCCTGGAGCTTTGAGTCTCCCTCGGGCTTGGAGCTCAGAGCAGCCTGAAGGAAACAAACGTCCTTGTAGATAAGCACTTCAGAATAGAGTATTTTTAACAGTATAGTGACCAAAACATCAAGGGTATGTTTGCCGATAGAGAGTGCCTTATTGCCTTCTTTCAATCCTTGAGATTCTCCAGTTAAAAGAACACAGAATACAAGCCCTTTATAAATACATTAAAACTGACAAATTGATCCAAAACGAATTTTAAACTCACTTGTGCAACCTGTCGCCTTTTCTCGGGCTGCATGTGACCCTCCAGAGATCGCAGGTTTTGATCCTGGTCTCCGATCCAGGACTGGATGTTTTCATTCTGGGTTTTGAAAGCGTCGAGGTCCTTGTCCAGGGCGGCTTGTGCCTCAGCCTTGTCGAGTGCCTCCTCAGCAGCCTGCAGGACCGTCCTCCACTGCTGCTCCGTGTCTCTCACGGTCTGCTCGACTTCCAGTTTCCTGCTCTCCTCCAGGTCTCTGTTGTCACACAGACTCTGGCCCTGTCTTCTCAGGTTGTTCACCTTCAAGTCTCCTTCAGGTTTGGAGCTCAGGATGGCCTGGGAGAAAAATTGAAAAAAATTATGACAAATTTTGGAAAAAATGTTTTACTGAGGAGCAAAGGGCAGGCTAGCTTAGAAAATAAGAAACACCAAACTGTGCTGATGCGACAAAAAATCCCAGAGGGATTAAATGCACGAATTTCTTCAAAAGTTTTATGAATACATTATTTGATTTGATTTTGAGTGATGTTCTCTTTGTATTCAAATTCATCATTTTAAGGCCTGTGCTCTGACCTGTGCTGTGCGTTTCGTCTCCTCAGCCCGGGTGTCTGCGCTCTGAGAGGTGAGCGGTCTCTGCAGGTCTGTGATCCAGGCCCTGGTGCTCTCAGCCTGGGAATTAAAACCGTCACACTCCCCCTTCAGGATGCTCTGGGCCTCCGCCTGCTTCTGCAGCCGGGCCTGCAGGTTTCTGTAGCGCTGCAGCAGGTTGTCTCCGTCCTTCAGGAGGCTGTCGGCTCGGACGCCCTGTCTGCGCACCGACGCCAACAGATCACTGAGGGCCTCGGCTCGTCCACTGTGAGGAGGAGAGAGACAAGTGTCTGTTCAGTCAAAGACAAGACACTGCAAAAAATCTCCATCTTATCAAGTCATTTAGTCTCAATATTACATCCTTGTATTTTTCTGAAAACAAGTGGTTGGATGAATCTCACCTTTCCTCATGAAGCTCTTTGAGAAGATGTTTGACCTGGTCTGAGTCCGCTGCCTGTTTCTCTTTGGTCTGCAGCCAGTCAGAGAAGCTGCTGTGTTTCTCCTGCAGACTGGAGAGCAGAAGACACAAGAAACATGTGGGTTTAAAGGTTAAGGCTTCACTTTTCATTCGTGCTGAAACAACTGATATGATTGATTGATAGAAAATTAATCAATATAATTTTGATAATTAAGGATTTATTTTAGTCATTGATCAACTAAACAGCAAATATTTGCTGATGACAGCTTCACATATGCTAAGATTTACTTCCTTTTCCATGTTTTTTTTTTTTTGGCTTCTGGTCAGACTGAATAAGATATTTTAAGACCTTATTTGGCCTCTGGTAACTTATGATGGGCATTCATCATTATTTTTGACTTCTGATAGACGAATTTTTTGTTTGTTTGTTTGTTTGTTTGTTTTTAAAGAAAATCAATAGATTGACCGAGCAATGAAAATAATTATTAGTTGCTTCCTGTGACATTACATCATTATTTTTGTTTTGGGGCAGTCTTCACCAGTTATATAAAAGCTTTTACCTGTCCAGGCTGCTGAGGACGGATTCCATCTGCTTCTGCCTGTTGAGGCAGTGAGCTCTGAAGGTGTCGACCTCCGCCTGCTGCTCCTTCAGCCAGTCGGACAGCTGAGCCAGCTGCTGGGCAGGGAGCTGCTCTCTGCCTCTCTCCAGCTGATCCCTCAGCTGGTCCAGACGCCGCTCGCCATCTTTGGACCCCAAGAAACCCTGATGGACAGAGGACAGACTCTGAGAAGCCCTTCATCATAGGTACATTTTAAATCATGTCACAGTCAGAACTGGGACAAATAGAAAGCCAATCAATCAATCAATCAATCAATCAATCCATCAATCATCCATCCATCCAACTTACAGCCAGTCTTTTCAGAGATGTCTCCACATCTTTCCTGCTCTCTGGGTTTTCAAAGCATTCATTGACTGACAGCTGCAAGTCCTGGAACCAGTCTTCAAATGACTTTTGCTCATCTGAGGGAACATGAAAAAAATTATTATTACAATATAAACATATACTGTATATATAAAAAATAGTTAGGGATCAATTCCTGTGATCGAACAAACAAATTGGTATGTTGTTTTATCATAGAAGGTCATTCCTATGCTGAGGTATAGGTATAGATGTTGGTCCTGCACTGAAATATGCTCAATGGTTCCTATACTTCAGTTCATCTTTTTATTTTTTTAATGCTCTATTTTGTTTAACTGTAAATCACACTGCATCACATTTGATTGCATGAAATGACACAGCATGAGAGCTGACCTTGGATGACCTTGAGCAGGCCCTTGTCCCTCTCCTCTCTCTTCAGGTGGATCATGTCCTTGGTGCGGGCGATGGCCTCCCTCAGCCGGCTGCAGTCTGCAGACAGAGCCTCCAGCACCTGAGGGCTGGCCACGCTGGAGACCAGGCCCACCTCCTTCAGCACGGCCTCCGCCTGCTCCTCCTGGGCCTCCAGCTGGTCGCACAGATCCTGTCGGCGACAAGAGATAAAGCAGCGAATAACACGGTTATCCCACTGAAGACAATTTGCACCAACATTAAAAAACTCATATAAATGTGGTGCCAAAACGACTTAGCTGCTACCTGCATCACTTGGAGAAATTAGGACCTGAACATCTTTCTGATCAGATCAAATCAGTTTCTAATCTATCTCTCGTATTGTTTACCTGTATCTCCATGTTGGCCTGCGGGTCTGAAGCAGCCGTCTTGCTGACACAGCACTGGATGTTGTCTATGGCCGACAGGCAATCATCCATCTTCTCTGCCAGGTGTTTCCTCACAGCTGTCAGCTCCTCGAACACGTCGGTGCTGTCAGTGAACAGCTCCTTCACCTGCTCCATCCTCTTCCTCAGCTGGGTCTCCATCACCTGGAGGGACGGGACAAGAGAGGAGCAGGGAGGAGAGGGCATGGATGCAATACTCATCAAAATATACCAAGGACACAATAGTAACTACAAGCACGATAAGTATCTGCACAGAACATTTAATACAAATAAGAAATTCGAAGTGCTTTACATAAGGTATAAAAAGGCATTTAATAGGAAATAAAGAACATATAAATAAAGAGAATCAAATGCAATCCAAGGCAGCGCAGAACATAAAAGTTTTAAGCCTGGATTTAAATGTAGTTGGGAGGAATCTCAGCTGCTCGGCAAGTTTGTTCCAACTATGTGAAGCATAATAACTAAATGCTGATTCACCGTGTTTTGTTTTTATTCAAAGAACAGTTAGCAAACGTCCAGATGACCTGAGGTTTCTGTAATACAGATGCACATTGAATCCAGGAGAAGTAGGCAGTGTGCAGTGAATGAGATAACTATTAAATGACTCTGAAAATAATTTTCAGCTCACCTGCAGCTCCAGTGGGGCTTCACGGCTCTGCAGCATCTCCTGGATTTCCACAGACTTCTTGTGGAAACGCTCGATGTTCTCCTCATACTCTTGGATCTCGTCCTAAAAAACAGGCGGAACAAAGTTTTAACATTCAACACAACAATCCATCCATCCCCAGTGCACAGACACTTTGGCGTTGTATGTCTTGATGAAGATCTGCAGACTGAAAGGTTGAATGGTAAAGACAGCTGAACAGCTGAACTCTGCACGGTGTCTTACCCGCATGGCGAGCACTTGCTCCTCGCTGTGGAAGGGATGACCCTCTGCAAACAGGGCCAGTTTGGCTCCGGCCCAGCTGTCCACCTCTCCTCCCAGCATCAGCTGCTTCTCCCACAGCTCCAGCCCCACCTGCAGGTTGTCCATGTGTGTGTCCGTCTTCTCCGTCACCTGCAAAACAACGTCCAACTCCTCCAGGTCAGCTGAAACTTTAGTGTTCCACACAGGGTTCAAAACAGGACGATCTCGACCGGCTCAGATTGGAGTTTTACAAACATTTCTTAGAGGCAGAACTGCTCTGGATTCAGAAATAATCTCACTGGTTAAGTGAGAACTACAGGCTTTCTGATTCAGTAATGCAGTAATGTTAGCTGGAGCCCAGTGAAAGTAAATAAGATATAAGACAGGAAGTAGGTAATAGTATGAAGCATTTTATCTAGCCTTACTATGTTTATCCTAGTTGATCTTCCAGGTTCAACCTAGTTATATTCGTCTATAGCTATCTAGATAAGCTAGTCAGTCAGGTGACCTTCCATGAATGCCAATGTATTACCTTCCCTATTAATACAATGAATTATACACACATATATAAGATGCATTGTGCTCATGACTGAGTGGACTGACAGATACACTCTCCAGAATACCCCATGCCTCAGGTCTCTCCTGATTCCTGATAAGTCCTTACATCCAGCCAGGTGTCCATCAGTGTGTCAGCCTCGGCCTCAAACGGAGCCTCGCTGCAGTCGGGGATTTTCTTCAGCTGGGACTGCAGCTGTTTGCAAACCCCTCTGATCTCCTCCATTCCCTCCCCGAGGCCTCCCAGATCCTGCTTTATGCCCTGGACCTGCACAGACACACATGAACAAACAGTCCAGTTAAACACACAGAGAAACCATGAATCTTATTCAAGAATGTGTCTGCCATCTAGTGGTTCAATAAACTTTCAGTATGTGTGTTTGTGTGTTTTACCGCTATTTTTTTTATCATACAAACATACCTGTTACATTTTTTACTTGTTATTTCTCCTGCTGTGGTTATCGTGTGTCTGTTTTCTTTTTCATGACCCTGAACCATTTTAATAATGTCTGTAGAGCACTTTTGTTTGCATGTTGTATTTAATGCATTTTGATTTCATATGGCATCTGTGCATCGCAGCTTGCATGTTTATGAATGAAGAGGATTGCAGTAAGTAATGCTGATAAATTTTTACATGTAGAACAGGCTTTTGTCCGTTCACCTTGGCTATGAGTCTCTGCAGGTTGTCTTTGCCCATGTAGGAGGCCTGCTCGCTGACGGTCTGCTCGGCTCTCTGCAGCGTGTTGCTCAGTGAACTGCGGCAGCTCTGGAACTTCTTCAGGAGCTCCAGCAGGACGTTGCACTCCTCCTTCCTGCAAACATGGGAGAATTTTAGGGCCATGCCTCTGTGTGTAATATACTACATGCAACAACATACCTTACATTAAATTTTAACCATTGTCCTAGCTAGTGAAATCACATGCATTACATATGGAGGACCTGGTCCTCCATAATTACATACACATAATTCAATCCTTTGTTCTTCCTTTTTTTCTTTTTACTTTATTATTTTTTTTAATTTAACCTTTATTCCCTCTCTACTCCACCTGTCAGTCACAGCTCTCTGAGTCTCCTCCCACTGAGTCTCCAGCTCCTGCAGGATGTTTTCTCCTCCTCCCTCGTTCCCCTGCAGCTCCCGGAGGCTCTGCAGCTCTGAGTGCTGAGCCTGCAGCTGGACGTCCAGATCTGACAGGGCGCGAAGCCTGGAGAACACGGGACATTTTATATTAGTTCATGAATTCAGCTTTTACTTAAATTACGCACATTAAGCGTCACTACATTTTGAATGACACATCAGGTTTTCCTGCAGAGGGATAACTCCGCTGTGATATACTGCTTCTTCAGATGCATTTGAAAGCGGTTCATGGAAATGATGAGGAAGTACCAACTGAGTGATATGCTTTCAATATCATACAGAGATGTAAACACAAATAACAAAACTCAAGACAAAGGCATTGAATCAGCATTCTCCACAAATAAAACTCATGAAGCATGAAACACTTGTATCAAAAGATGAATAATTCTGTAGTCCTGAGTCCTAGTCCTAATCTTGCTGATTTTCATGTTTTATGTCAGTTGAAGGATTACATGGTCCTCTGTGGGTTGATAAAACTCTACCATCCTTGATCTTATGAGACTCTTTAAAGACCGCCTGGAAAACTCAAAAATGCATGGTGGCCTAACTAAAAACGAAGCTTTTCTTTTTTTTCTTTTTTTTTTCTTTCAGAAAAGTTATAATTTTGGACATAAAAGGCCCCTGGACAGCACCAATAAGCACAAACACACCTTTGTTGCACAGCAGGCATGGTTGGCTCTTTCAGGCCTTGTTTTTCCGCTGCATCCTGCAGCTTCCTCAGCTCTCCCAGCAGGCTTCTCTTCCTCAGACCCAGCGACTTGCTCTCTGTCTCCCTCTGCAGGCCTTGCTGCTGGCTGGCCAGCCCTTTGTCAGCCTCCTCCAGCCTCCTCAGCAGAGCAGCCACCATGTCCAAGCAGGAGGCCGGC
>OMKZ01051414.1:0-11526 GCA_900302535.1 Neoniphon sammara | reverse complement strand
ACTGGTCCAGATGGCCAACTCACACACACACACACACACACACACACACACACACACACACATACACACACATACACTTTTTTCTTTCTACATGTCTCTTCCCGCCACACACATTTGCACAAATTTACATGAGCATTATTAAGTTCTTAGCTATTTATCTATGCACATTGAATTGCATCTAGCTAAATAAATAATAATAAATAATTTATTAATTAATGTCCAAATTACCTCTGTCTCTAGCTGACGATAAGTTACATAGAGACAGTGTCACTGACCGAAGACAGACAGAGGCAGCTGGAGGACCAGTACCATTTTACCTGCCACTGCCAGCGATGTGACTCTCAAGAAATGGTAAGCTTCTACACACACACACACACACACACACACACACACACCCTTTTCCATGCCTCTGTTGACTTGTAGAAAGTACCAGTGCATGACGTGTTACATCGTACCCTCAAATGTCCTCCTCTCCCCGATTTTTTTCCCCTCCTTCACTCTCACATCCCGTCTTATCTCCTGCTGCCCTCCTCTGTCACTCCGTCACGCTCTACCTCTCCACACCCCTCTCTCTCTCTGTCTCCCTCTCTCTCTGACCACCTCCTGAAAAATGAGAAAAATCATCTCAGCTTTCAGCTGCAGTTTTCTTCTTCATCCATCTTAATCCACTCCATCTTTCCTCACATCTGTGTTTTTTCTTTTCTTTTCCCCTTCCTGTAACTCTCTCTCTCTCTCTCTTTCCCTCCCTGTCTCTATTTTCTCTCTTCCTCCACCTCTCTTCCTCTATCTCTTTCTCACCTTTGCTCCATATTCTGTATACTTCACCTCAGTCTTGTTCAAGCACACCACAGCACTCAAACGTCCAATGTGGGCGAGTGTTTGAGATAAGACACGAGAGAGAGCACTTAGCCACCTCAGTGAGACAATGGTGATCATTGTATTCACCCTTTTTCTCTGTAGTATACACACACACACACAACACAAGCACACACTCTTTAATCTTCAGGCGATGATAGGAGGCCCCTGGGTTGTGACTAAGTTGCCATGGTGAGAGATGACTGTTGAGCAGTGAGAAAGGGGCTCCAAAAAGGACCAAAATCTAAGTCAAAAATGAGAGATTGCAGACAATTTGAATACAAAAATGCTCAAATAGCATGTAAAATTGGTGAGTAGAGAGGCAGGGAACACAAAAGGTTTCCTCTATGCAGACTACAAAGGCTCTATGCACCAATTCTATCTGCTGTTTGAGCATTAAATATTATACTTTTGCACATCTCTCATTTTTTTGCGGATCAAACCTGAAGGATGCTGTTTGTGTATGTGTGTCTGTATATGCTAGGGATATTGCCGATTCAGAGTAACATATTCCACAAAAACTCTTGATCTTGGGTGGGGCAGGTTCATTTGAGCTCAGCTTGCATGTGGTGTCAGGTTACACACACACACAGTAGGAGACTGGAGCAGAGAGAGTTCAGTTCCGCAAATTTGGAGTTGATTGAGACCTGGAAACATCTCACACCTCTCACTTTTGGGTTTTATTGCCTGTGCATGTGGAGGTCAACAAAAACATGGTGGCAGACAGTATTTACTGTCACGAGTGGGATCATCATTTCTGTCCCTTGCATTAGTGGACAGAAATATGCTGTGTTATTTTTTTGCTGCTGGACTGGATAGGAGTATAGCAAATGGTTTCTAGAAATTGGCTGTGAATCCTGTGCTGTTATTTCCTAACACCTTAACAGCTGAACTACACAATGTAACACATACAGCATATGCACAGATTCACATATACCTTTCAAAGACCCACAGATACCAAAGTCAATTGCAGCAATTGTACCAGGATTTTTCTCACTGCTCCTTTTTCTTTTGTTTTGTGATCTGTTTCTATATGTTTCTATCTGTTCCTTCCTCCATAGACACGGTAACAATTAGCAACATTCCAAAAACAATGCATGATGGGACATTTTTTTAACATCATCACCTTGGTAACACCTGCACAGTTATACTCAGTAAGTCAATTTGTCTCACATTCACAAACAATCATCACAATCACAAATATGCGCACACAAATGAGACAGTTAGTGCTTGGGTTTTTGCAGGAGAAAATATTAATCTTTTTTAATCTTCCCTCAATCCTATCCTAAAAATGCTATCTCGCCATATGTGCTTGCACATCCACTACATATTTGCAAAAGTATGTCTTCCTTACAGTGGTTATTGTGATTGTGTTTCTCTACCCAGTCGTTCCTCTGCTCTCTGTGCAGGATGGACTCATGCTCTCAGGGGAGGAGGCAGCGTGGCGTCCGCTAAAAGAGGCCGTGCCCAGACTAGGGGAATTACAAGCAGAGTCGGGTATCCTTCATCCCCAAGCTCCACTGCAGCCAGCCAGCCTCAGGCATCGCCTTGAGCCATTGAGGGACGCTTCCTCTGAAGTCAGTGGAAGCTACTCCGCTGTCTGCATTGCATTAGCGTTGTGTCATATTCAGTAGAAGTGTCAGAGATTAGATCTTGATGCACGTTTATCCTCAAATGCTGCATTGAAGCAATGACAAGCAGATGTAATGTTTGTTTTCTTGTGTGTTAAATCATATAAAAATACAAGAAGGCATTCAGTGGAACATAGACCTTCACCAAGTAGAAGCTACAGCCCTGTTGGTGCTTTGCCCTGCCCCCTTTCAGTAACCAATACCAGCCTGCCTTCCAGGTTTCTTATAAATCCATCCAGTACTTTTTTAGTGTTCCTGCTGACAGGTGGATGGATAGACGCACAGGGGTGATCATGTAACCCCCTGCCAGAGGTTTCACCTGCTTAGTGGAGGTAATAAACTGAAAAATGGGGCAATTCAAATAAGCTATTATTTTCAGTTAAAAAGACCTATTCATGCTCAAGGTGACAGTTTGTCTCCGATCAGCTTTTGTTGACATTTCTTCACACCTTAGCCCAGCCAGGGTAACACTGGAGTTGGTTACACATATAGGCAGAGGACAGAGGAATAAGAGAGAGAAACATGGAGTGGTAAAATAGAAAAGAATAGACATAGAGTGAGGGCTAGCCAGTAGCCTTTTACATTTAGTCTCTCATCATTTTACCCAATTTCCCCATGGGGATCATTAAAATTTAATTTTATCTTACTGTGTGCTAAACTTCAACAGCACTCCCTCATTAAACCTGTAATATTTCTACCTGTCTACGCACACTCATGAGTGTTTCAGCTGTCATGTCATCTAGCCCTGTGGCCGGTCTTCCCAAATAATTTAGAGTACAGCCTCGAATAACTCTGCTTCTCTCTGTATCCCTCTACTGTCTTCTTTGTTAAACGCCTTAGCTGCATCTTCAGTGAGAGAGAAAAGCTTGTTGTTCTGTTGCACTGCTGTTGAGGACTGAAGATCCTTGTAGCTGTAATCCAGAATACATGCCAGGCAGGGCTTCAGCAGTAGCTGCCATGCAGTACTAATACAGAATAAATGAGGTGGCTGCTACCATCTCATCACAGTGCAGAGGTCACTCTTTATCCTTAAGTGACCTTCCAGATTGGCAAGCGGTGTTGGAGAACTGTAGTCCTCTCTTATCGCCTGTTGGTGGCGCTGTCCCCGATGAGAATCTGTTCAAGTTGAGAGTGGCAGACTTGGCCCTGGACGCCAGCATTCACCTGGGACGCTGGGAGGAGGCTCTGAGATACGGGAAGAGGACACTCCCAATATACAGGTGAGATGGTATGTGTGTGTCGCTTTGGACGCTGTGATATGGGGGGATGACGCTCCGGTATGTGATGGTGTGTGTTTGTGTTGGCAGGGTTTTTGAAATGCAATATGTAGTTTAGGTGTGTCCGCAAAATTGATGATTTGATGTATTGATTTAAAGACTCCCTTATGGTTTGTGCTGATCTTAGTCAAATTATCGAAGTAAATGTATTTACTTTCATTTCCCCACTCAGTTACTCAACTTGACGCATTTGCCAACAACCATTGTCAACAACTGATGGGAGTGAGCTGCAGTGTTGCAAAGCAGCTGCTAGCAGTCATGTCTGCACAGTCGGGAATTACTTAGACTGGAGAAGCAAAAGCAGTCAAACAGCAGGCAGTGAAAACAGTGTTTTGCATGTGAGACAGGCGCTAACAGGAAAGTGTTAATCAGTGAAAACCAAGATGCTGAAAATGTCTACAGTGAATGTAAATGAAGACGTTGTTCTCATGTACATATACATATTTTGTATTTTGAAATTAATCTTAAAATCACGTGGGTTGTGTGTGTGTGTGTGTGTGTGTGTGTGTGTGTGTGTGAGGGGTGCGTACACGTGTATGTTTTGTATGTTTTGATTTATTATTGAAAGTGCAGCTCAATTGAAATGCTTCACTGTTTGCTTTAGCATTGTGATTAGCAATGCTAAATCTCTAACGCATGAGAAATTAGCCTCTGTGTGTGTGTGTGTGTGTGTGTGTGTGTGTGTGTGTGTGTGTGTGTGTGTGTGTGTACGACAAAAACTCTGGTGAATTAGCAATGCTAAACACTAAGTGTGCTAATAAAATGCCAACCTGCTAGCATGCACATTTTAGATGGAATTGTGTGTGTGTGTGTGTGTGTGTGTGTGTGTGCGCGTGCGTGCATGTGTGTGTGTGTCACAAGAGATGAGAGAATTAGCAATGCTAAATGCAAAATAAACGAATCAAATGCTAATTCCTCCAGTCATTATTTGGTTTTCACATTCTCTCATTTTGATGAGCACCCTCTCCGTTAACTCGACTCCCTCATGCCTCCTCCTCTTTCCAGCAGAGTATTTTAAAGGCTCTTTGAAGAATTCAGATGTCAACACAGATAATTGTTTCAATGTGGTTGGAGCTCAGTTATAATGGAAGATTAACCAGGACGATACAATAATAAGTGAATAGATAGGCTAAATTGACTAATTAATTAACAAATTAAATAAAGCAGTTCATTTCAAGGGAGCAGGTGCATAAAAGTGGCAGCCTCCAAATTTAACATTGCCAGCTCATTTGGACAGAGAAGGAGAAGCTGGGTAAAGTCAGGATTATATGTTTTGATTGTTAGCTTGAAGTTTAATTTGGTTTAAAATGCCCTAGGCACAAAAATTGTTTCTGTTATTGTCATCATAACATGCAGCTCAGACTTCAAGCAAATCCACGTCCCTTCAAAAACATTCATATCATTAGAATTTCTGTGTAGGCTGGACTCTGCTGTTTTGAATGTATGTTTCACTTAGTGATGCTTTCAGGTTTGTTTCCTGAGGTCTGGAGGAAAAAGGTAATTATCAAACTCAGTAAGAAAGGCAGTGGGGGAAAGCGGACAACTGTAACTCACCCAAAGTGCATCTGGAGTGCAACTCGCTTAGTAGAGGCAGCAACATGGATTATTACTTCAAAGTTATTACTTCAAAGCTTTGGCCTGCTACACACTTCTGATGTCTTCATAATCAGCAGGAAGTTTCCAGGCAGCATTTTATGTTATTTTAGACAAGGCTCCATCATGTTTTTCACTGTGAGAGAGAGAGTCTCAACAGGATTACATACATGGATCCAGGAGATGCATGGCAAGGGTAAAACAGACTGGAGTGGGTATATGATAATAATCTCCTTTGGTGCACTTAAGATGGCTGCTCTGGGGTTTTTTAGTTTGAAAAAGTGCAGAGAGAGATGTGATGAAAGCCAAAGGAATAAACTCCAACACTCACAAGTTCTCAGAATGACTGTTTGACCCTGTAAAGTTTGAGTTTCATCGCGAATCCAGTGATCCAGATGTAGACATAGCTGTGCTGAGGTTATCCTGGTAAAAGAGCAATGAGGGTCAACAGGATTGGTTTTTGAAACTTGGGCGCATAGAGAAAACAAATCATAGAAGGGGAGGGATAGAAAGATCTTTTCTGGTGTATCATGGTAATCTACTTTGGTATTCCTGGGATTATCTGTAATGGAACCTTAAATCTGAGGTGTCCTGATGTCTCAGTGAACTTAGGCTCTTACCATGTAGTTGCTACTTCAGGAGGCTAGGGTTCACGACCATCACTACATGCTAATAATTACTGATTTGGAAATGAAAGGCAACGGCGTTAACTTATCTTAACTTGCAGTGCCAATCCATGATTGACAGTGAAGATGATGAGTTGTAAATCCTGTCAAAGCTCATGTATGGAAGAAGCATCTTCCTCACACATCGGCAGCTGAGACAGACGCACATCTGACACCGAAGGGGCCGATTTGTTTTGAGTCAAAGAACTGATTCTGTTTGATTTTGGTCACACTAGTGAGTAGACATCAGACATTCTGGATTTGTGCAGTCATTACCACTATATCTGAGGGAGCAGGTTATGTGTTGTTTTTTCTATAAGACAGAGACAGTTACATGTGAGCATGCTGGTCTGTGAGCCATGAATTCTGACACTTCAAATATACAATATTTGACACTTCACATATACAATATTTTATCAGTTTTAATTGAAACCTGGTGCGTTTGCCCCCTTGGTGTTGTTTGTTTGGGCAGGGGTGAGCGCAGCTGTCGCACTCGGGTGCAGAACAACCGGTCTGACACTGCTCATGAGAGGAGGTCTTGGGCCACTTCCCAGCAAAGCCCAGTGTGGTTTGATTGCAATAAAAACACAATTCAACCCAGCTGCAGGAAGTGAACCAACAGTCTACGTATTGTGATAGCGCATTAAGGCTCGCCTTGTCTGGTCATACTGATGTCTGATTGCAGCACATCTTGGAAAGAGGTGATCAACACATGGGAGGAACACCAAAGCAAGATTATCGCCCATATCACCAAACTACTGCGGCACCAGCTCCATGTTCTCTGTACTGGCTGCCTGCTGTGATTTCTGTGTGCACTTTATTTGAATTTGCCATCGCTATATTTCTGACAAGTGTATGAAAGACTTTTGCTCGTATGTTTCAAACTCCGTGCCCTCCCACATGCCCATCAACATTTTTTTATCTGTTCCGCTTAAAATTGTGCAGTTTGAAACGGAATCAGACAAAATAGAAAGGAAACCAAAAGTATCAGTTTAATCCGGTCAGTACGGTGAAATGTGATTTTGTATATCTGCTACAGGGCAATGTAGCTGACAGGGATGGGAGTGGAGCTCGGGGCTGAAGGTGAGACGTGTGGCGGAGGAGATACAGTCATCCGATGTTGTGGCTCTACTGGTTTCCACTAGATGTTACTAAAGAGTTCATATTACTGATTGTTCCTTTAATGGATAACTATTTTGTACTTTGTTTCACTTCATTCTTCCTAAATATAATCCTTAAACATACTGTATGTGTAGAAAATGTAGTCGTGCTTTAACTGAGCTTTACTGAAGCCAGTGTCTACATCTATTGGGATGCGACAGGATAAGTAGCCTAGGAAGCTCACTTAAGTTTTTCAGCCTGCCGCTGCTAAAGTTAAAATATTTTTGGCTACTGTACACAGGTAGAGATTTCCAGATTTTTGCCACATATACTATCAGTTATTCTCTTCTCATAGACAGTAAATGGAGGTGATGCACATGTCAAATAACAGCAAATTGCATAATTATTTTACTTTTTTTTTTCTCAGGGAAGATCTCCCACCCTGCCTATGCTTGCTCTAAATTTTTGCTTGTGTTAACGCCCATCTTTCTTGGCTCTTTTCTGAACTGCCTTTCTCTTTTAATCTTGGAAACGTAACGTTATGCCCACACACTCCTCCTTGTGTGGCAGGCATGGATATTTTGGTGTTTTTACATGTGTGTTTGTGTTTCTGTGTGTTTGTGTGACTAATTGATATTGTGTGAAGGGCAGGGCTCTAGAGGCATACACTGCACCACTCTCTCTCTTTCTCTGACACACACACACACACACACACACACACACACATACACACACAAACAGCAGGTGCATAACAGTGTATCCACAGGAGAGAAACAGCAATACTGCCTATCAATAAATAACCAGAAAGAGAGATGTGAATGGAGAGAGGAGGATGTAGAGATGGGGAGGAAAATGGGTTTCAAGCAAGCAAACAGGAAAACGAAAGCGAGAGAGTGTTTTAAGGGCTGTAAAAAAAAAAAACAGAAAAGAGAGAGAGGTTACGGAAGGATGGAAGTGAAAAAGAGAATGGGAGGCTGAGAGGCAGGAGAAGAAAAAGACGGGGCAGGGGAGTGTGGGTGAACGGTGAACAACATCCTCAGACAAAGAGAGCATGGGAGGAGGGTATGCATAGATGTAGGAAACAACGAGAGAGAGAGAGAGAGAGAGAGAGAGAGAGAGAAAGCATTAAGGAAGAGCTGGGTAGGGAGTGAGTAGAATAACCGAGCAAAAAAGCATGGAGGAAAGTAGGAAAATGGAGAGAAAAAGGACCAGAGGAATGTACAGAGCAACAGCCTGGGAAGGAGGGAAGGCAGAGATGAAGGGGAAAGAATGAAAGAGAGGGGGGAAATACAGAAGAGCAGTCAGGAGAAAGAGGGAGAGCCAGAGATGAAAGAGTGAGAGGAGGATCTTCCATATTCATCTCCTATCTTCCTCTGGGCTCTTCAGATGACAGAGAAGAAAGATAGCTGCAGGAGCTCTCTCTCTCTCTCTCTCTTTCTCTCTCTCTCTCTCTCTCTCTCGTTCTCCTGTCCTTCCCTCATTCTGCATTCCTTTCTTCTTCCAGTCTCTCTGCAGGTCTTTTTCAATTTTTCTGTTCAATTTGTGATGTATAGAGAGGTTTTTCTGTGTGTGTGTGTGTGTGTGTGTGTGTGTGTGTGTGTGAACATTATAAACCTGCTGCAGGCTGTACACGACAAGCTTATTGACCATCTCCATGCTGCAGATATTTCACTGCTCTAGACACACACACACACACACACACACACACACACACAAAGGTCAGTAAGTCTGTGTTTTGATTGGTTTGGCTGTGTGCGGACAGGAGTATACAGTGTTTTGATGGAGTCATAGAGCATTAGCACAGCGTCATTGTTTAAAATCAGAACTTTTCAGAGACGTTTTTTGTTGCTTTAGAACAGTGATCGTCAACTGGTGGCCCGCGGACCACATCCGGCCCGCCAGAGCTTCCCATCTGGCCTGCAGAACATTAATGAATTCAGAACATGTGAAGAGGGGAAAAAATAAGTTCCAGCATTTAGGATATCTATCATTTTTTTCTTCTTATATTGAAGCAACCCCAAAAACAATTAAAATGGAAATCATTTTATTAGCAATGATTTACCAACCCCACATGTGTTCAACCTAAAGACGTTATCCACCTGTTTATTATTAGTGAGTAGCCTACACAACCTGCTACTGGATTCAGGCACTGAATAGCAGTAGCCTGGGACAGCTGAAGCTTGTGCTATATCTTCATGCGAGAATGGGGACGAACCTTTTTACAGTCTATGGGGCAAAAATATATTTATAAACCAGGAAAGGTTTTATTTGTCTTAGGGTCTGTTGGGGAAAAAAAGCCTTGGATAGCTTTATTGCAATAAAAGTTCATAGAATCATCTAGTTAATGACCGACCATATTCCTACATAAAACTTACACTGTACCAAATATCTAATACTTACCTTTATAGTTACCTGCAGTGCTTATTTGAATATTTCTATTTGAAAATGTCTCCACTGACAGCAGCCCAAATACACCATAAGGCAATGCAGACATAGCTTGCATCTTTGCAGATCTGTTGGCGCTTGTCTGTGAAATATATCCTCCTCAACAGTTTTGTCATTTGAACAACTAGATACAGCATATCACTCTCTCCCCACTGTCACTTTTTCTCAACTGGGAAAATTGCTATTGCTATCACACTTTGCAAATACATGTGCAGCGTACAGGAAACTTCTCTGGGGGATGTTGAAAGTCGGTCTGGGCAACAAAAGAAATTACATACTGAAGGAGAAAACAATGGGGCAAGTTGAGGGGAAATGCAGAAAAGTGATATATTACAGTGTAAGAGTGTCGGTGGGATTTTCCATTAATTTATGTTACGCTAACTCCCTGGAGTTTCAGCTCTGCTCAGTGGGGCATTATTTTGCTTATGTTGGGAAGTGAATATTCCAGGTATGTTGATGTAAGTTGCAGTAGTAGTGGTGCATATTAGAGAAACCCTCCTGTACCCCTGCTTGTCTGTAAAACCCAAACATTTATAAGTTTTCTCTGGATAAGTGTCCACTAAATGCCTAAAATGTAATTATCTCCGCCAGGAGATTATTACATTATTAATGTTTGGTCAGGTGTGTCCATGTGTCTGTTTATCTGTCTGTGTGTCTGTCTGTCCGTGGCTAAACTTGCAAACTACTGGACCTATCAGAATAAAACTTTTCTTGCTCAGTTATGACCACATGATGAAGAACCTCTTGTGGTTGAAGTGTTTCAAAAACTTTGAAAAATGCTCTCTCACTCCATTCATTGTCTAGCTCTCTCTTTCTCTGTTCTCATACTACTATGCCAACCAGCCTAACAGGTTATTTTTTATCCTATTGTGTCCGTGTTCGCTCCGATCGCAGATGAAAAAATCGAAGACGTGCATTGCATTTTCTGGGCGAATTTATAAAACACACTGCTGACAAAGAGCAGGCACACGGGAGACACTTTTCTGATACTAAAAAGTGTCAGAGGCTGATGGAATCTGTCAACAAGCAGGGGGTTGAAATAGGTTAGATAGCCTAATGCTTGTCCACTGTAAAAAATGAAGTGTAAAACAGCCGTTGCTGTTTGATACGTCAGCGAACTAATTTGCCGAATCTTTTCAGGTCTTCGGATGAGGGACATAATGAAAGCCGTCATGGAAAACCCCCCTCACCCTCTCTACAATGAGTTGTGGGAAAAAGCAGTAACAATGATCTACTTTATATAGACATTGTGTCCCCACATACACACATTGTGTCCCCACTACTGAGTGCACTCGTCTCGTAATAAACAGTTTTAAATGTGCCTCAGTAACATAAGCACAGTGGCACTAACACTCAAATTACTGAAAATCACTGGACAGAAAACAAAATACAATTAAACAGAGTCCTCCCACCTAATCTTTTCCCAAGGTTTCGTTCTCCCTCTTCACTTTTTTTTTTATTTAAACCCAATGAGATAATCCATGGTTTCTGCATGCAAACAGCAGGCAGCAGATCTTTTCTTCCAAACAAGAACCTCATTAGTTCCACTGCATTTGCCTGGAAATCTTGCAGTTTTCTACAACTATTAATTTCTCCTCCTCGCCCCCTCTCTTACCCATAGCCGAGAGCTATGGCTTTCTAACTAGCTGCACATAACAAGACGGTATTTCTCTTCAATTTACTCTCCCAGGAAAACCAAGGGGAGGGGGGCGGCAGATCCAGAAGACAGAAAGTTAATGAAATTATTTTAATTGCTGTACTGTTCTAGTCATACGCAGAGAGGAAATACAGTTGGAGTTTGATGTTGATGGTGTGTGTGTGTGTGTGTGTGTGTGTGTGCGTGCGCGTGTGTGTGTGTGTGTGTGCGTGTGTGTGTGTGTGTGCGCGCCATCTGGTTAGCTAGCTGCTACTAGCTTTAGAGTGAGCAGTAGCTAACAGACAGATAGCTTAGCATGTTTT
>OMKZ01051409.1:0-27460 GCA_900302535.1 Neoniphon sammara | reverse complement strand
ACGCACACACACGCGCACACACACACACACACACACACACACACACACACACACACACACACACACACACATTCGCGGTGATTCATTCCAGAGACCAGTTTCTAATTAACAGTAAAGTCTCAGCAGAGACCAAGAGAGGCTCATGGGTTTGAATCCCGAGAGAGTGATCGCACTATCTCCATACAATAGAGCTACAGGAATGTTTAACCTTTTCCTGTCTGCATGAAGCACTCTGCATGTGAAAAACATCAGCAGATATAAATATCCTATACATACATCACTTGAATGTACAGTTTTCAGCCATTTCGAGCCATTTTGCATACCGCATACTGATCATTCAGTTCATTTGGGGATGCAAAAGGTCAGGAGTTAAAGCCACTCTACTAATGAAGTGCCATTCTACCCGAATTCAGCTCAAGAGGGCGGGGAAAACCAGGGTTTCCAAGTGGAGGATGCTACATGAGGACACAGACGATGTTTATTCATTCCGCACTATATCAGAAAAAGCCTTCAGGTGCTACAGTGTTCAGCTCCTCTGTTAAGTCAGTTGCCAGGCCAAACCATGAATATTTATCACACAGATACAGAGATCATACATTTTTATCATACAGATAGAGAATAATGAGTATTTAATGATGTGTTTACATATCGTGGACGTGCAGTTGTGCACTCCTGGACAACAAACAAAGCTACAAATGTTCCTGAGGCGCAGAAAACCTGTCGACTCCCTGTTGTTTTCAGTAGTGTTTCCTCTTTATTTCCTGAAAAGTTAGTCACACCGAAAGCACACCACAATAAAGGCGTAATTATTCAGGTCATAGGGTCAAGGTCGCTAGAGTTGACTAACATTAAAGCTAATAACAAAAGTATCTATGAAAACATTCTAGAATCTTAACAACTAAATAAGTTCTATCAGAGTTTTGAGTCGGCTTATAATATTCTCACTCTCCCTCGATATGATGGGAATAGCCTTTGTCATGAAGTGAGACAGCTTCCTGCAGCCAGACAGATATATAGACTCACAGACACATAACACACACACACACACACACACACACACACACACACACACACACACACACAGTAATATGATGTGACAGGGACCCTACAGTATGTGTCTGAGCACAGGGACTGCCTGTCTGTCAAACACATGCACACACACACACCCACCCACACACACACACACCGACACGCACACACACCCACACACACACTGACAGCAAATGTCCAAAGGACAATGTCACATGCCTCATACATTGCTGCAGCAGTGCTCCCCTTGAGCTGCTTGAGAGAGAGAGTGTGTGTGTGTGTGTGTGTGTGTGTGTGTGTGTGTGTGTGTGCGTGCGCGTGCGTGTGTGTGTGTATGTGTGTGTGTGAGTGTGTGTGCATGCATGTCTCTGCATATGTCTCTGTGTGTGTGTGTATGCTAGCTGTCTGCCTTTTCACTGTGGAGCATTAAGCCCAACAGGGTATTGTCACTAAACATGTGGGCAGCTCTCGCGCTGCTGTCCCCCGTCTCACTGCCACTCACATATTTATATCTCTGGTTAGTCAGGCAGTCAGTCAGAAGAAAGTGACCGCAGCCATTTCAATTAGTAGCTCAAAGCTAATAGAACTGGTTTCAGTTTTGACAATATGGTAAATTCTTGGTCAGATATGCCGCAGAAACATTTTAACTTCTTTAGTGGATTTACCTTTACTGGTCAAACCAAAACTTAACTTATTATTCTATGGACTCAGAGTCAGCACCAGTGTCTTACATTTTGAAAACCTAATCAAAAAAGCCTGATTTTGACACATCAACAAACAAGGAAAACACGGTAATATTTCATTATCTTTCTCTGGTCCTGCTTTGAAAAGTGATATCTAAGATATATAATAAAGCTCAAATTAGCCCCATGGGGAAACTGAGCCACTGGAGCAGCAGCAAAATAGCAACAAGTTACAACAAGGACAAATGTGATAATAAACAAGAATAAACAAGAAAAGAGCAAATAGGCGTTACGTAAACTTATACAACCAAGACTTTCAATATTAGAACACATTCAGAAGAAATGTATGAAGGGAAAAAATAAGCATTGCAGCATTGAGACGGTGAGCAAAACAGCAGCAGTGGTGGCAGAACAACTTAATGTGAAAATAATGTGGAATGTGCAGAGTGAAGTGAGTGGAGGAAAAAGTATGTATTGTTTTTTAGATTATATTTATGGTGTTGGATGGCCTGGCCCCTAGTTATCTTTATGGAGTCTTGATCCTGTGTGAGATCCTCAGGCGGGGCCCCTCTGCCTGTCCCCGTGTCCGGGTTAAGGACTAAAGGTGATCGGCTTCCTCTGACAGCGCTCTGTTGTTTGGAGGAACTTGCCGGAGGAGCTGAGGCCAGCAGAGTCAGTATCATCTTTCAAATCCGTCCTCAAAAGTTTCTTTTATCAAAAGGCCTTTTTATAATCTTTGTCTCTTATTTTAGCTTTATTCTTGTTGCCCTGTCTGTTATTTCATTCTGTTTGCCTGACTTGTCTGTTGTATTCTTGTGGCTGGGCCTATTTATGTTTATTTTTAATATATTTTTATTTATGTTTATTTTTAATATATTTTATTATTGTTCTGTCACATCTATGTCAGCTTTTTTTTAAAGTACTACTGTATATAAAGATAATGATGATGAAGATGATGATAACAATAGTTATTACATATGCACTTAGAACAAATTCAATGAATAGGTAAATATGAAGAAAAAAAGACAGTTACAGCACAGGCACATTACAGGATGTGCTAAAACATGACTGTATTTACATTACATTTACATTATGAGGTTTGTTATTTACATTAACAAGTCTACAGGGGGCTGTGCATGCATATGGACTATATGCATGCACGGCATATACAAATATCACTGTATGTGTGTATAGATAGATAGATCGATAGATAGATAGATTCATACATAGATGCAGGTATCATTATGTACAAATGTCTCATTTACAACATGTACAATGTGTAATTTGTAACTTTGTAATTACTCATAATGATATGGGAGATGGGAGAGAAAAAAAACTGTTGTTGTGTATAAATATCAGGTCAGCTAATGCTGGAGGCTGACTATTGAACTTCTATTAAAATGTGCCTGCTGAAAAAGCATCACATATTCAAATCTAAAATATCCATATCCCTTGAAATCAACTATTTCACAATTATCTGCCTAACTTGAAGATCCTGCATATTGAAATGCCCCCAGGTCTGTTTTTCTAAATAAGCTGTTTACACCAAATTATAAATAAAACTTGCAGAGCCTTTATATATTTATCTTCTTATTTATTTATTTTCATTTTTTCTCTTCATGACAAATGAGATGGCTATGTGTCAGTGCAGGGGAGGGCAGTTTCTCTTTTACAGAGGAAATCACAGATTTTCCTTGTCGTTATGGGTTCTGTCTGACCATGACACACGTGGCTTTATCTTTATTTCTTAAAGCATTACAACAAGCACCATGCAAAAGTGATCATAGCAACCACAACAGTAAGAATGCAGTTCATCAAGCAATTAATTCACAGTAAAATACGGCATAAGATGAATCACTGCAATATTATTGTAGCAAGGCCCAAGTTTTGTGAATATACTGTATTGTATGTTGCCCCTAGTTACCACACAACAGTTTTGGTTGAAATGAAAGAATGAAAGCCGGCAGGGCCTGAATCCCAACAAAAAGGACTGAAAACTGAAACTTTATTGTGCATAGATTTTGTAAGAATGTAAGCAATGAAGCAGTTCCCAATGGAGCCAAAGTCTTTAAAAACAAATGGATATATTATATTTCTTTCTTTCTTTCTTTCAAAGATGCAACATCAAAAACAAATGAAACTTAGCACGGATGTACAAAAACACCTTTCTTGTTACTGCAGAATAAAAAAAAAATACCACACGACATTCTTGCTTTACTATGACGATGGACTGCGAGTGGTAACTAGGCAACGCATATATTCTGAGATGCTTTTAGACTTTGCTGGTATGTCTTGCACCAACAATCATAGCACATAAATCACTCATCCTCCCCATACAGGATGAGTGAACAGTAACTGAATCTATAAATCCTGCCTGCATGCTTTATACTTGTGCTTTATTTGCGTGTGACTCACTGTCTGGAGGAGTGTGCTATTTGTATAAACGAAGAGGTGTGCCCAATACAGTTGCCGCTGCGTGTACATACAGTAGATATACAAAAAGATACATAGATTGAAAGCCAGGCCGGTCAACAGACACTTACTTCTACAGATTGGTCTGTGGTCACTCCAGGCTGCCAGTGTGTCAGTGACTCGCTGACAGGTGATGCTTTTAGATCCTTGCAGCACGTAGCTGTCATCGCAGCTGAACTGGACGCTGGAGCCAACCCTAGTTTAGGGAGACAGAAGGATAATAACGCTTGTCAAAAACAGTATTAATGCTAATTCTGATTCTGCTTGTGACTGAGCCACTAACACGCTGTCAGGTGATGCTTTCAGATACCTCATTACATACAATGGCTAACATCACAAAAGAGCTGGACCCTTGATCCAATGAAATGGAATAAGGTAGAAATAATATGTGAATGACAGTCATGATATTAATGATTCATTGGCTTTTAGATCCCCGTGGAACACAGCCGTCATCACAGATCATCTGATTAGCATTTCTAATTTTTCTATTTCTGTATGCTCCTATTGTAATTCTACTTCTCTCTCTCTCTCTCTTTATCTGGTGTCCATCCTCCTCTCATCTCTTCTTCCCTCTTATCTCATATCTCCCTCCCTCTCTTCTCTCTCTCTCTGCTCGTTTCTTCTGATCTTTCTTGTTTTCGTGTTCCGCCTCACTCCCCGCTGTCCAACACATGAGAAGGACATGCAGCCATCTAAGTGGAAGCCTGCATGGTGTCTTGTCTGTGAGGCTTAATGTCTCCTCCATGCTGACAGACACAGCGGTCTATCACCTGGCCCGGCTCTCTCTACAAGGGGCTCTGGTTGTTCAGCGGCCCCACCCTGATGTTCAACACTGTACTCCAGCGCAGCCCGGCCGGCTCGCTCTCTGTGTGCCTTTATCATGTTGTTTACTTTGCTGCTCCTGCTATTTTGGTGATGCTGATGAAACTTTGTGAAAATACCTCATACCTCGCCACTCACTGTCAAACCCACAATCACAGCAAACAACACTCTCTTTGGCATTATTGCTGGTTCCCTTAAAACAACATGTACCGGTCCGTGGAAGAAGTGAACATGGGGTTTGTGTAGATTGAGATTGCCAGAACACACCAAGTAATGGAAGTGCCGTGTCTATCAAGTCTTAAGTGTCCAACAGTGGAAAGTCTTTGTTTTTTTTAATGTGGCTATGTTCTCCCTCAAGATACTTGTATCTCATCATACCTCTCAGCACTTAATGATGATTAGACAAGATTCTATAATACACACCACACACATGCCTGCACACATATCTGACATGCACGTAAATGTATATACGTGCATGTGCAGAGGTAATGGCCTCTTTAATAGTCCTATTGAATGTGCGTAGTAACGGCTGCAGGCAGAACAGCAGGAGCTGGAGATTAAAAGATGATTGTTCCTTTGTTAATGTAATGTTCAAATGTTGATTTTTTTTTTTGTTGTTGTTTGTCTGGAAGTATTCTCACAAACACATGAACCTGCAACTTCTGCCGTGATTCAATGGTAATCACAACAGAAACATAAGAACAATTTAGTCGCCACTGTTGCAAAGTGGATGAATCATAGGGAGAGGCAATCATTTCAAATAGCTAAATCCTGATTAAATTAAATTAACTCGCCCTTAGATTGGACTGCTGATTGGAGGACAGAAACCATGGAGTGAACTATTTAAAAATCCCTGTGTCCAAGTCCTTCTTTATTAGCCCTCCTAGTTCCTGGTATAAGCACTCAGAAGATATTCTGCTCATGACAGTTTTATATCTGCAACAGGGTAGGAAATTAATTTTTTTACAAGGGCTTTTTTTTTTTTGCCCTTGTGAAATATGTTTTAGGGGCATTTTGGATGATTTCCAGGGCAGTTTTATCAAACAGAGGGATATACCTTAGTTTTATTAGGTTTCATGACAGAACAATATTGAATGACTCTTATTCAGACATATTTCATTTTTTTACAGTTAAATAAATAAATAAAATAAAATAAAACACTCATCCTCTGCAATGCTCTATTCGGGCTGTTCAGTGTTAATATTCAACTACCAACTTTTTATTAGTTGAGTTTCATAATTAAGTCAATGTAGGTACTTTACGTCATATCAGCCTGTACAATGTAAATACTCAGCTTCATTCATCAATAGTTAAGGTTAGTTAGAGTTTTACATGTATGCTATCAGTAGGTATTGTTAGCTTTAGACTTTGAAGTCTTTTAACATATTTTTTAATTGTTTGAAGTTCTGAATTCTCGTCTGGGACAAGGGTGTTTTCTGGCACAGGGCGAGTTCAGAAGTAAAAAAAAAAAAAAAAAAAATGAAAGTAGACTAAAAATTTGATAAATCATATTTATTTCATATGTATAAATCTTTTAAAAATGATTTTTCCTGCCCTGCAAGTTTTTCTTCCAGCTCTACTCCTGCAGGCCTGATCCAGTTAAGGGTTTAGTGCTGGTTGGTTGGAACAAAACTACCTGACCAATGTGTGCATGAAAGTGTGCACAGTGAAGAATCCCATGGAGTTCTGGGTAAGATACACCCGCTTGGTTAGAGTCATGGTTGGGTAAGGGCTGTTTTAACCAATGGGCAACAGGCCAACAAATTTTATGACCAATCACAGCGCCTGTATCTTGCCTAGAACATTGGCGGGATCCATAATAATACTGAAAGTATGTGGTTCTTAATTGGATCAGGTGTGCAAGAGTAGACCTGGAACAAAAACTTGCAGGACAGGTGGTGTTTGAGGACCGGGTTGAGAACCACTGAGCGTGCTGATGCAGTCAACACAGCACAGGGGAAGGAGGTACGAAAGCCTTGCTGTCTCAGCCACTTTGGAAATGCAAATGTTTATATATGGAGAAAAAGAAACAAAGTGAGCTGTTTATTTTACGGGGGCATTTAACTGCCACAGTCAGCCCATTGCCAAGTGCACTTTTACATTTTTTACAGGCATTTTGCCCTGAGCCTCTGTTAATTTCTGACCCTGATTTGCAGCCTTTATATCAATATAGTAAAGGGCAGAAAATGAACACGCTGACATAGCCGCAAAAGCCGCTAGTCATGTATATTGATGACTACTGGCTGCTCACACTGGGCCCTAACAACAGGGCCACCATTGATGCCCCAGCGGTACGTGAGCCAGGCGTAACCCAGCCTACAGTGAGTCATTTCCACTGAAAATGACAATAAAAACAAAAAGAGCCAGTGCTGTAACAAGGGGTCCCCAACAGACGCCGAAATTATTTATGTCGAGACAACGAAAACAAAACACTCGAGTCTCCATGGAAACAATGAGGAAATTTAATGAGGAAGTTCAGTGACCATGGGGCCAACACTGAGACCAGAATACTTTGTGCTGGGAACAAGTAAGCTGTTCTGACTAGGAAAATAAAAAAAAAAAAAAAGACAGCAAAACAGGAGAAAATGATGATGCACATAAAACTGAGCTGCCATGATGCTGCTCCCCAGTAAACCCACTGAATTCCTCGTCAAACTGTAACTCATGTTTGTAAATGTCATACTCAACATGGGAAGACATTTGAGTGAGCCAATTTCTGCAGCCAGGCTTCTACAGGTCTGGCACGTCCGAATGGTCCAAAAATAATTCTGATCCCAGCGCTGGTCAGAAGGTCACAAATCTCAAACACAGCTGTCAAGACAGCTGAGGTGTTTTGCCATCATTATTTAAATTGGAAAAATGACTAAAGCTAGCAGTGAATCAGGAAGTGAACTGAGAGTGAACTCACTGGAAAGCAGAGCCCATCCTCTTGCCATTTTCTGGAACTCCAGGATCTGGGCAAACGTCACCAGCAAGACCGCTCTGACTCACTGAGGAAAGGGAGAAAGAAAATATGGTAAGAAGTACGTGTCTGCCTTTTTGTCTGATTATAGATATTATGTATAACAATACACAAGTCACCATATCATCAGGATATTTATAAACACATTTAGTACACACCCTGTAATTCTAAGAAATGCATCACACCTTATTATATTGACAGACAAATCATTAAAATTTGTTTTCATGTTGTTACATCTTCTTTTTTGTGCAAGATTGAGATGACAGAGAAAACATAATGCCTGTTATTTTGATAGCAAAATATTCACAGACTTTTTTTTTTTTTTAGTAATGATAGTTAAGTGGTTGATAGCACGACTAGCATGGCTCCAATTGTGAGAAATATCTCCAACTGTTCTTGAGATTTTTAAAAACAAAGCATGCACTCTGACTGTGTATTATCTATTTATGGCTGATTCAGGAACAGGTTTGAAAAATACATGGGCCTCAGTTTGAAAACAAGATTGTTGCATTTTTTTTAATTTTTTTTTTTTTTGCTTTCCTATTTTTCTCAATTCCGGAAAAAGTTAGATTTGAAAAGGATTTCATGTAACAGCAGCAATGAATACTTCCGTTTCTCTTAGGTATGATACTCAGCATTTTGTTAAACTGAGGTTGGAGATGTATGAGCTATAATTCATTTCTCTATGGAGACCACCCAACAAAAAAGAAACAAGGCCAAACCATTTTTTTTCCAAATGGTGGAAAAAATTAAGAGAATAATACAAAAGGAGAACAAAAATTTCTGATAAAGCATTTCATTTCCTACATAAAAATGGAGAAACCATGTTTTGGCAGTACACAGAGAAAACAGATTTTTCAAACTAAGCGGAATTTATGATATGAAAATTTAAGTGCAAAGGTAAGAAGAGTTACAAAGAACCTCAGAGCCGATTTAAACAAGCTCAGTACTTATACAACACTGTGAATGAAAACATGATTAATAGATTCAAAAAAAGCATTATGCAGGAAAACAACATTGGGAAATAAACGGAATCAAATCCAGCCTATAAATAAAACACACACAGAGGCCTGAGACACTGCAGTAACATACTGCTGAACATACAGCTGACAAAACTTCCAGTTTCTCCTCACATCAGCTTTACAGAGCACAATCAAATGTGATCTAAGACACCTTTGAACTCCTCTGCCAACATGCACATGAAGTTTGATTGCTCCACGATTAAATGTTAAGATTCACACATCTTTGCTGTCAACATCATTTGTGTCTCTTGGCCAAATGTTTTCCATGTATGAAAACTCTCTGGATCGGCCATGACACTTGCAGCTGAAACAGGCTGGATGGAGAGTGAGGTTTGGAGGATATAAAAACTATGCCTCACTTTCTGTTTGCACAACTTTGTGATTCACTTTTTTCTGCGTCACAGTCAAACTCACGGAAAGTTGTAAAGTTTGTGTAAAAGCTGTAATCTAGGAATATGTTCTGTGTAACACTTTGTGGAGATTGGATCAACTTTGTGGGAGAAAGCGTAAAAAAGAGGATTTGCATAAAACTCAAAATGGCAGAAAACTATCAAGGCAGAAATTAAACCAGTGCTTGGGCTTGTTGCCTACAAACAGTTCCAGGCTGCTGCAGCTCTTCAGCAGGTTACATGTGTAGTAAATATGTCCTATGAACTAAATGCAGGCTCATCAGATGAACCCAAATAGATCTCTCCAAACTATAGCCTACAGTGAATATGTGTTTTTGGCCCCATGGGTATATGATGGTTTAACCACTATTTATCCATTACATAATTATCTACACCATGATTTTACTGAAAGAAACACCATAGCTGTGGAGTCACAGTCATACTGTTGACCAAATCATGTTTCCTCAAGATTTTTTTTTTTTTAAATCATACAGCAATGACATGACCTGACAGTCTATTTCCAGCAGCAGCTATGTTGTTGAATGACTATACAAATACTATAGAAATACTACAGGAGCGTGTTTGACGGCATGTTGCTTGTCACTTTGATCACGAAGCTGGCTGTCAACAAAAATAGGCTACATTTGATTTGATCAGAAAACGTCTTCCCATGGTGGGCTGCCACAGAAGAAAAACACTGACTAATACCACTGTGAAGATTTGAAACATAACTGCAAGCCCCAGATGACCTAAATGGTGAGCAGGCTGACCACTGACGCACCAATGGGCCAGTCGACTTCGCCTCCTATAGAGCCCTGTGCTTTGTCTAGCAGGGCTAAAGAACAGTTTGCACAACAGATTACTGTAGATATCACCCCAGGACTGCTGAGTCACTTTACTGTTTTCAGTCTCTCTTAAGAATATCCCAACCATCCCCTCCCACCCCGACTCCCTCATGTACCTGCAGCGCGTCGTGCTCTTGACTCACTGCCCCCAAAAAAGCACAAAAAACATGACTTTTTTTTTTTTTTTGCCCAGCTCATACTTAGGATCTATTGCGCTGGTTGTAAGTTGCTCTGGCTGGGAGCATCTGCTGCATGCCAAAAACGTAATGTAAATGTAAATGAGACCAGACAACATGACAGAAACCAGTTCAGGCCAGCTCCGTCTTAATGGAACTCTGTGGGTGAATAATGATTGTTAGAAAAACACAAAAATAAAGGGAAGGTCTGGGGAGAATAGAGGGAAAGGAAGGAGAGAACAAATGAAATCGAGAGGAATGAGAAAAATGTCGAATTAAAAAAAACCTGATCGAAAAAACGAATAAAGACGAGGCAACGAGAGAAGAGAGGGAGGCTTATAAAACATGACCTGGACAAAGGGCGATGCACGACCTTCTCTCTCCGTCTTTTTCTTTATGTCCATCTTTCTTTGTATGTCTTTCTTCCCATCTTTCTCCTTCTCCCGCTCTCACTCTTTCTTTCCACTTTTGTATTCTCACCTTGCTCATTTCACTCCTCTGCTATTTCCTCTATACCGCATAAAAGAGTGCTAGACCATGTGTTAAGTTTGACGATGTGTGATTGTGTTTAGATGTGTGTGAAGGGGGGGTTGAATGAGTCTATTTGAGCCTGTGTGTGTGTGTGTGTGTGTGTGTGTGTGTGAGAGAGGGGGAGAGAGAGAGAGAGAGAGAGATGATGCAAACAGAAAAGGCTGTCTTGTTGCTTTGCTGTTTTTGATGTTCTGTCCAAAATCACCACACAAATGCTCTCTCTCTCTCTCAATCTATCTCTCCATCTCTGTCCGTCTCACTCAAATGGGTTACATTGGCATCAAATACAAAGGTTCATATTGCCGAAGCAAATCCAGCTCATGCAAACAACATGAGATGCTGTAAAAATGGCTGCCAAATATCACTGCTGGGCTAGTGTCAAAAATCTTCAAGTTGACTTAATCCCATATTTGCACTTAAAAGAATTCACCATTTAAACACAAGCTTATGATGCATAACATCATTTCCATATCATCAAAGTGTCTTCGGCAAACCTTTCATCTCAAAAAAAAAAAAAAAAAAAAAAAAAAAAAAAAAAGTCAACTTTTCGTGAATTGGTAAAAAGTGATTAATTTTCTTGTTGATGCCCATGTATTTTTGACATTTTTGACATCTGCAATGGGCTCCACCCCATGTCGACAGCCTACTCATAGACAGAGTGATAAGTTTTATCTTTTTTGCGTTTTGTCCAAAAACTATTCAGTACATCCACACTTCAAACAGTTAAGCACTAGTAATATAAACTGTGCTGTACACTTCAGCATACAGTGTCTGAGTCATGTTGTCTGGAGTCATGCCGGTTTCTGAGATCAATATTATGGGACAGAAAGCTGTGGATAGTTTTATATTTCAACACTGGTTTCTGGTTAATATTTTCCACTGTCTACTCTTCAACATTTACAGCCTCTCAGCATTTTGAAAATCTGCTTCCCAATCCATTTTAAACCCTGGGAAACTGCAAGTGAATACCCTTTATTTTCGCCAGATGACACAGTTGAGTGTTTATTTCTTTTTCTTTTTTTTAAAGATATTCAGATGTGAAAAGTGTAAAAGACCACTTAAAAGGCCATTTACGAATGCAGCAACTTATTTTGGGTGAAGCATCCTAAGCTGTAGCTGCAGTACAGCTGGGATGGTCATGGATTTGCAGATTTATCCGGAATCGTGGGCATGTCACACTAGAATGTAAACATGTAAACAATTTCTTACGGATATTCTTGAAAATGAAGAAAAATAAAACCTTTCAGTGATAATTTGAAGTTGTTGAAGGAATAGGCATTAGGATGTGGCACTGCACTGGTTTTTGTCCTTGGTTTAAACTGCATGTAGAAACAGCACATACTGGGGCTCGTGTGAAGGCTCGGCAAGAACTGAGAGCACATGTGACGACCATTAGCTTGTTCAGCTGTTCAGTGTGCTGACAGGAATGTGTGTGACAGACAACAGTAGTGATTTTCTCCACCCTAAGCACTACAAAATGAGTGGCATGCTGGCAGATTCAGGCTCACAGAGCAGCAGGTACAACAGGATGAATATGTGCTAGCACGATGAATTAGAGGATGATGGGTTGGAAGATGTAGACGCACCGTCACAAAATCCATACTCCACACGGCTGAATGCTGAGTAGCCTTTGTCAGGTTTGTCATTAAAGGATCTGGTTAATGCTGTTATATTTATTATTAGTTACTTAGCTTTCCTTACATCGTTGTAGACAATCATCTGTTTGGGTAAGGTTAGTTATGAAAGGAATAATGCACTTGGAGGTGTCCTGATGTAGGGAAATAATGGATGAGGTGGAGGTGAAGAACACCATGATGCAATGCAATGCAATGCAAAAAAAAAACATTTAGGGAGCAATAAGCTCTGAAAAAAATACAAATCTGCCCTCACTATTTTTGTACAGGTCAGACAACCTAACAATAGAGACACTACCAGCTAACGTTCTTCAGCCTGAGGTACAGCATTGCAGACATTTGCCAAGATGGATTAAAAACAGCACATATTCACACAAAAATACAAATATTGGTTGCTTGGTTAGCTCAGTATTGGTGTTAACATAATGCCAATGTTAAAAGCTGGAAAGTAATCACAATAGTTTTGATGCAACTGGGATTTTTAAGACAGCGCATGGTGCGACATAGCTAACAGCTAACATAGTTAGCTTAATGTAACACAGCTAGTTAGTTGTGCGACAGTAGCCTTTTACTGTCATAAATTATTGTTGTTATGGTTAGCTACTATAAGTTTTATAAGAGTTGAATGTATTAATGAGGATTGATATAGTACAGTGAATTTAAGGACTGACCAGTGTTGTGTCTCAAATCGGACACTTCAGTTAGTGCACTTTCTGTTAGTACACTTAACTCCAGTACTCCACATATGTTTTTGGGTGGTAAATTTAGCTAGAAGAAGGTTGAAAAAGACGTTTACACAGCCTGTCTTCAAAACAAAAACACGACTACTGTTTACAATGTGTTCGCATTTTATTTTTGTAAACAACCGGAAGTGAATTGCTTTTGTACCATTGCTAGCTTGAGAATTGTAGCATATAGCATATAGCATCTCCGAAAACGGTGGAGCAAATTTCCAAGAAAATTTCTCGCCTGAAATTTTTTAAAAACTTAATAAAGCAACACATTAACAGTCCTAGAACGAAAAGTAGAACCAGTTTTTAGCCCGCCCCTGGCGACTTGAGGGTGAGAAGTGTCCATTGTTCCACACTCCACTTTTTGACCGTTTTGAGTGCACCGTCCGGGTATTTGTAGTGCACTGCATTTTGTCAGACTTGTCAATGTGAACACACTTAAGCACTCAAAATAGTAAGTGTGCAGAGGTGCGCGATTTGAGACACAGCACAGGTCTGTGGTCTCCTGATATAGACTACGGTTTAAACAGACATCCTCCAGCCAATCAGATTCAAGTATTCATGGTGTCCATGGTATTAAAAGTTAGCTAGTTAAACATGAGCAAATACTGCAAACCAATGATGTAACACCTTACTTATGTTTGTTTGGTTACAACAGTCACAAGAGGGGTAAATAAGCTGTCTTATCAGTAGTTCACAGACAGCATGTGAAAAGAAAGGGCCAGTTACTGAACTCACTGAGTACTGAAGGAAAATATTTTGGTTTGCTTTCTAGGCCTTATTATGTGCGTAATAAATAGTTTTTCACTGAAAACCTGAGATGGAGGTTCCAGACAAAATCATCCAATTACATGGCTAGGTGTTTCTCTACATAGAAATGCTTGCTTCCTTTTCAAACCACGGCAGTCTTTATTAAATCCCCAATTGTAACAAAACAATAAAACTGAAGAGAAACTACAGTTTATGATTTACAGTGTCTTTAAATGCAGTAAGCCAAATGATCAGACAGCACCACAGTGTTTTTGACACGCCAACTTACCTAAGGAGATTATTTGGCTGGTGCCATCACCATTAGTTCTCAGTGTAACTCCTGTTCCAATTTAGAGACAACCAGTTTTATGTTATCATTTATCATAGTTCAAGACAAGAATGTATCATGAACTTGCAGCTCTGACAGTCTGATTAGTCAAGTGAAAAGTAATTTGGAAATGTTTTGTCAACCAAGAACTTTAATCTCTTTTACTATTTAAAAAAAGTTACATAATGGCTTATAGCACAGAATTATTTTGTGAAGTACTGCAAGTGTCACTTTTTTGATCAAAATTCTTGTGAGGCATCCTGCTGGTTATGGTCCATTTGATTTAAAACTGGACCCCTTCCACACAATGCAAAAATCCACCACTACTACCTTAGGAATCAGTAACTGAGGAATAAAGTGTACTGAATGCCACAACGTATGGTAGACTAAACAAAAGACTGTGGGCTGATGTAAATTAATACAGGTTAGGCTGAATGAAATGATGTATTTTAGTTGGTTTATATTGGTGTAAAACTTTCATTTCAATGGCCGTACATTGGCTAATACACAGAACTAATGGGTTGGTTGGAGTAAATGTAAGACAATGCTATACACCAGCATGTTTTTTTTTTCTTTGTTCTCTTTTTGGTCGATTTTGATTGTAAGAGATTAAAGATGAAAATAAGTTTACAGACCTCTAGTTTAGGGAATTAGATAAAAAAGTGAAACCACTGGCTTAGAGGGCAGGGTAAAGACGGACAAATACAAAAGCCATTTGCATTGGGAATGCAAAGCCGAGCGGCACAGGACTGTAGTTATTACTGACTGCACAACGGCTGACTGGTGAACCATTAAAAAAAGAAACCACAGTCAAAGAGACAGCGAGAGAGGGCGAGAGGAGGAGAGGCAGAGAGGGAGGGCGCAAGGCAATGTGTGTGTGTGTGTATGTGTGCATGTGAGTGTGTGTGTGTGTGTGTGTGCAACCAGCTGACGTGTGTTTCAGGTAAGAGCTTTTGAGGTGCTCTTCAGATGCCTGCTGGATGAGGAGAGTACGTATGAAGTGCAGTTTGTTGATATGCTCTCTTCCTCTCCTCTCCTCTGTTCCTCTCTTCGCCTCTTACCCACTCCACTCTCCTCCACCCTCTCATGCTCACAGGTCAATCAAGCCAAGAGCAGAAGTCTACAGCCATCTTCCCTTCATCATTTTGCTGAATCCACAAGATTCTCCTCCAAGTTGCTGCATGATTCAGAGCCATGTGTGGCATATTAAAATGCCCCTTAACTTTCCGTTGGTTAGAGTCCTCGTCATTATCAGGCTCTCTGTGGCACTGCAACATCTTGTTAATTTCCATCCCCAGGTTGTGAAATTTCCATATAGTCAATCTTACAGTTGGCCGCATCAATGTCATTTGATACCGATGACGACGGCCCAGCACCACCTTACCTCAAAATCCTGCAGAAAACCTTGATTATGAATCAGACGCTCAGAGTGATGATTCATTACAGCACTAGATCATTGTCTAGGGAGTAAAACTCTTAATCATGATCTTCCTGCCTCTCTGTAATTATTATATATAATTATGACACATTCTCAGCAGTAAGCTACTGCTACTGCTGGGATAGGGTAACCACAAGACGGGTTGCTTTCATATGGGACATTTTGCATTCCTCCACTCATTCATCATTCTTACTTTCTACATTTCTTTCTTTCTGTCTGTCTGTCTGTCTGTCTGTCTATCATGCATCCATATTCAGTATCAGGCAGGACTGTAATTAACAGCCTGAGTATGATTCATAAACAGACCCGTTCTCTAAATGGTTAAACCTTATTCTCATTGTGCATGTCTGTCTATTAGACTGTGCTTTAATATAGGCTAGAGGCTGTTACAGACAGTCAGTTAGATTATGATTCATAAGCACTCCATTCTCTAGACAGGTAAAACTCATTATCATCAGTCTCTGCTTCTCTATAATGATTACATATTGCATAAAGACTGCACATTCTCTGCCATACAGATATAATATTACCACTGGGAGTCCTACAGTTGAGAGAAGTGTTGTTCGAAGACTGGTTCGGGACCCAAAACGGACCGTGGGTCTACTTTTAGTATGTTTTAATGAGCCTGGTTTCCTGGCTGATAGACTAAATTTCCTCAGTTTGGGTACCCACAATGAGCCTTGGTCCCAGGGTAAGAGCCCACATTCACTCGGTTTTGGTCCCCACACGCCAAAAAATACTAGTATGTTTTAATGAGCATTGGTCCCAGGGTGAGGAACTAAATTTCTCATTTAGGTCCAGGGCTGAAAAAGCTTAAGGGACCCCCGGACCAGACAGTTAAAAGTCATTATCATCATTCTTTGGCTCCTAATAATGATTACAGATAATATAACAAAACTCATTCGCCGCAGTGCAGCAATCATTTTACGACTGGGATAGCTACTTCTGAGAACCTTTATACACAAAGGCAAGTAATGCAGGTGATCGCTGCAATTTAACATCAAGATAAAAGCCACACAGCTAAAGTGCTTTTAGATGTTGACACCCTGCTGAAAAAGCAAATTACAAGTCACAAAGTTAACTGACATTGGAAAGATTTCTGAAGCTTTGGTGCTTATAGTGTTTGTTTTTCGTGGATAAAACATATGCCTAGTAATAAAATATTTTCATACTACGTGGTAATTATTCCAACAAAAATGTAGCATGATCAACAGGCCACCATAGATCTCCATGGTAACAGAGTGTTCATTTATAACCAGGAGTTTTTGTTAAATGGCTCTCTCTGTAACAAGGGTAGTGCAATAGCTTCAGCTAATCAGACTGTCTGACACGTAGGGCAATTCACTCACACAGGAAACATCATTGTGCTTGTACACTCTTCTATAGGTGTGTGTCTACGTGGGTGTTCTGATCTCTTCATGAAGCATGACGTTTCGATAAATATAATACAACGTTCTGGCCTGGTAACTCATTTTACACACACACACATGCAAATACACGTGCACAAGCGCACACAGCTTACCGGTTTTAATTTTAATTGTAACAACACATGAGCAAGCACACATGCATGAGATTTCTCTTTCGCACACACGCACACGCGCACGGGCACGCCACACACACACACCATACTAATGTTAATTGTACCAGCACATGCTTGGCTGAGCGTGTAAATCAGTAGAATTATTAATGAGGTTTTTATTATGAAGCTAAATGCTAAGGAATGCATGAGGTATGAGCTTGGGCTTTAGCGATAATTAAAAGCCTGTGTCACATGATCTAAAATCTGTTTCAGAGGCCTTTCCAACCTGCCAAGAAATATCTGTGCTCCCCTACACAGAGATGTTCATTAGTATTCATTTCACTGGAGAGTGTCACTGCCTTATGGTCTATATAATGCTTAAAGCTTATTTGGATTACCATGATCTGGCACTGAGGTGAAAACTATTTTTCAGAGCAGCAAACACAAAAGTAGCTTCTCTGGGCATGTCAATACAGTGTTTCTTTCCTGACCAAAAAAAAAAAAAAAAAAGTCTCAGCAGAATGCCACAGCTACTGAGCCCTTACTTTGTTGAACTCATCAAGATACATACCAAAGTATTATCACATCATCTTACGGGTCACACCACTTCTTGTCAACTGTGGTCAGACTGGCTTTATTAAGATGTCAGTGCCAGAAGATTGCTTATATGAGGCTCCGGTGGCTGCCTTATCTCCAGATGTTAGGAAAGCATTTGATAGACCTGAGCAGGTGTTTTTGTGATGTGTCATAGAGGCAATGGAGATTCTTACACATGGTTAAAAATTTGTTCTCCAGTCCATAAGCAATGGTGGTGACACGTAGAAATTGCTCTCCTTTGCTTTCAATATCTGGATCAGTGTCTCTCAAAATTGTAAGTGCACCTCTGGGGTGGCACAGCATGGGGATGTGAGTAATGTCACCCAGTAAAAGTAGAAATCAAATGGAATTAAGTTGCCGAGACGTTGCTGGACCCGAGAGCCATTGCTAGGCATCTGTCACTCATGCTAACTCCATGTTGCTAAATGTGAGCCAGTGATGGACAGGTTCATGACTGCAGGTTCATAAGCTTGTCAGCTAAATGCAGAGCTGATAAGAAATCTCCAAGTGCTATGAGTATGGACACCGCTATGGGTACAAAACTAAAAATAAGGACGTATGACAAGGCGAATCAATCCCTGGGATTCAAGAAATGGTGTAACAATAAAATCTGGACACGACTTGAGAAAATTCAATTGTTAAAAAAAAAAAAAAAAACATTTAGGAAGTTGTCTTTCACTTTTCAGTAAGATGTCACAAACTGAAGTTATACTTCTTTAATTATTTCAGACAGGAAAAAAGCAAATCTTTGATATACACTGCATTATATATGAGTGCAGTTCGTTCACATCAAGGAAGGTGCAGCATAGTGTGTATGTGTGTGTGATGGTGAACTATTTCTAGCTATGGCGCACATTATCTTTCATTATATGCTGATGATGTACTTATACAATTCATCCCTTCCATTTCATCCATAATTGAGATATTTGGAAACTTTTCAGGGTTTAAGGTCAACTGGTCTGCCCTATTGCTGATGAATGGTGCTGCCAAGACCACCGGCCTTTCTGTAGAAAGGCCACTGTTCACCATTTCACATACCAAGGTTGTAAAACATTTGAATCAAATTACTAAGCACAATTATTCTAGAGTGATGAACATTGTTTTAGATGACCAAGATGGGTGATCAAGCCTGCCCAATTCTCTCCATGCTCCACACTACAGTTGTGAAAATTAATGTTTTGCCCAGGATCAATGTCTCCCCCCCAATCAGCTCTACTGGAGCAAATTTCAGACAGATGTTTCTAATTGTACAGGGAACTGTAAAAGGCCACAGCAAAATGGTTCACTCACATCTGAATTCAGTCCACTAATTTTATTCACGCATCATACCAAACCAGAATGTGACATCATGCACGGGCAGGTGAGAACATTTCCTGTTTTGTTCCATTAGGTAAGCTAACCTTACTAGCATGCTATGTGCTAAAATAGTAGCATGTTCAACAGAAGCTATACAAAAGAAATTTAGTCTCATAATTGATGCCATAACAGGGTGCTTGCTGTTTGTGTTTAAATTTGTATTCCAGGAGTGTTTGTGGTTCACCACACACACACAACACTCCCGGACGTGTCCCGGTGGTGCGATACTGGCAGAATCAAAGACTCCTCCATTGTGCTGACCGCCAGAGAGATTGGATGTATGTATGAATTTGCAGGTCAGAGTTTAGAAATGCTAAATTGCATTTCTAATTGAACAGATAACATGTGGTAAATTATTCCACTGCAGGTGACCAAATTAGAACAGCTGCACAGATTATGACAGGTACAAGCAATTATATTTAAGTGAGGTTTTTGCATAATTAGAGTGCTTTCAAAAAGGGTGAGGATGGTAAAAAAAAAAAAAAAAAATGTACAAAGTAATGTTCACATTCCTTTTAAAAACATTTTGAAAATAAATTTATATATTTAGTGACTTGTTCAAAGCAATTAAATGAATTCACATATTTAATAATTTTACTTATGTTTTTAGTAAGTTTCATTAAAATATATTTAATAAAATGTTCAGATATATTAAGTTTCATTTAATCAATGAATAAAGATGTTGTATATGTAAACACTAATAAATAATAATCACTGAAATAGTTTATAATAATAAGGCTGGCTATACAGCCTCTGTACTGTGGGTATGGACGTCTGGTAAACATAACTTAGTTCTTCCAAAAGCTCTAAAATAACATTTCTTGACAGCTTATGTTTCTACTATTTTGGCTTTTCGCATTTCAGAAATGCTTACACAGTTGGAAAACATCCGTTCTCTGTGAATTGTCTGATTTTGCTGCAGCCAGTATCTCCTTCTCACTATCTCTGAATAGATGACTGATTAATATCTGCTCTCCATACGTATTATATTACGCACGCAAATACCTTTCCTGTAATTACCTTCAGTCCTGGTAAATCATATTAGAAATGCAAATTAATCTACGCATGTTCTCTCCTCCCAATATTTTGCACACTCTGCTGGAAACACCCAGTATTAAATATTCATTAAGACAATCCACAAATTGCACAGCAAAGGGACAGTGCTTGTATTTTGCTCATTTGAGTAACACAATCTTCTGCATGACCTGTTAGTAGATCAACAGCTCGCAACTTTGCCAGTGGTAACAGTTTTGGCCTTTGGCTGTATGTTTTAATCCCATGACAAATGTATCACAGCGTAAACTGCAAGATAAAATTGCTTCTTGAAGACTACAAGTTGTTATTCTTGCTAATATCTCCAATAAATATATAAGAGTGTTCAGGTGCCATTTACATGATATATCAAATTGTTGTAGTTGATACAAATAATGATTTTTCATTGTTCAATAATAAAGGTTTGTATGCTAGATAGAGACCAATATTTTATTAACAGTGACAAAGCAGGGCCATTCACCTACTGAGTGACAGATATGATAAAGATGGACTACATGCTTTTCAGCAAAAAGCAGGTTTAACTTCACCGTATTTCACCGTTTGTATTTGTTTTCTGGTTCATATTTATTTTTTATTTACAGTTGAGGTCAGCTCTTAAGGCATATGTTGTCATATGGCAACACTTTTTACCATCATCCTCCAACATCCAACACTACCAACATCCTCCTTATGAATTATTCAACAAAGAAGGAAAAATGAGAGGATTACACCAGTAATACATCAAGCTTTACTGGAGTCTTCATATGCCATTTTTCTACTAGACAGAAAATGGAGAAGGGATGATACAAATTTAGAACTCAATTTGTTTGGTATAGGCCAGTGTTAGACTTGCCCCCTTCAAATCTGACCATAAACAGATCCATTTTAATTATACAGTCGAACTTGTCTGACACCTCACAAATGTCATTCTGTGGGATTAATTGGTAGGGCCTCGTGCAATTTATGCTGTTTGAAGGTCCCTGGCACTGTTATGCATACAGTATGATTTGGGAACGCCTGGCCTGTTGTGCAATTCTGGAAGGCTGTTACTTCCAAACTATCAGATTTAGCCTGATAAAATGCGCCTTCAAATCATACCAGTCTTGCTTTTAAATTACTTGTCTAATCTATGCCTAAAACTTATAGTGTTTTCTGGTGTAACAGCAGCAAAGAGAATGACAGTTGTACATTGGAAATTCTCCACGGTTCATACTAGTGGAGCTGCAGAGGTGCATGTGAACCTGTGGGTCTCAGCAGCTGATGCACCAAGAAGTGTTTTATAATGTTAGAGATCTTTATATTTGCTTCAATTCTGCTGAAGTTCTCTTGTGAACTGGTGAGCAGGTGGGTGTATGAATTGGTTGTGGGGGTTGAGGGTCAGGTGCTTCGCTCTTTGTCCTTTAAATGTGATGGTTGTCTGTGTGAAGTTTTTCAAATGGATTATTTGATCACAAAAAAAAAAAATCATACAAAAAGTATCCGGCATGCCCCCACCTCCCTTTTGTATGAACTCATCAAATGCTGTATGCACAGAAGAGCTTTAGCTGCGACTGACAGTATGTTGATCAAAGAGTGAATTTGACACAAAGTCTGTTTATTCATTTAAACGGTCTTTGGAAATTACTTGTGACGATGTATTCTAATGCTAGTATAAAAACAAAACACATGTCGTGACAAACAGTAGCTCCAAGTAAAGAAAGTTACTGCAGTTAATGAGGTTCAAAGTGTTTACAAAACTAAAACCAAGTTAAAGACTCAATTCTAAGAGCGTATGACCATTAAAACTTTCAGCACAGCAAAATACAGCAGTTATTTGTTTGACTTGAAGGTTTTCAAGCCAAAAGGAAGTATCCAGCACTTACACAACTGACACCTACTCTTGGAAAATGGTTGCTGGCTAGAAAGCAAACTGCATTATGGGATATTAGTTATTAGTTATCTTGAGACCCTCCTGACAAAAAGCTCTGTTTCTGAGAACAGAGTCAGCGGGTTTTTGAAATATTAACCAAACACTTCCAGGTAACTGTTAGCCTTTTGCCAAAGTACATGTATAGAAATATGGAAAGACATTGTTAATAGAGGGAAACTTTTTCTGTCTTACTTACTTTGATGAGCCACCATTATTCAAAACGAAATCCATTTTTCTTTAATACTTGCAACTACTAACAATGTAAACATTACAGCCTCAAAATGAAAATTAAATAAGGTTTACTTTAAATCATTGTTTGTTAGTTTGAGAGTGGTAAAATGTCTTCAGTCAAATAAAGGAATTTAAAATTTTAAAAGTGCAATGATTGGTAGAGGAGGGTAAAAATTGATGTGCATGATATGCATGTACAGTATGTGTCAGGTATGTCAGAGCTACTAAACAGAAGAGAAGAGAAGAGAAGAGTATATAGTACTAATTCTTGTCCTCCTTGCAGGGCAACCCCAATGAAAAATAGATGAAATCACTGCTGCTACCACATCAAGAATGGATGCAGAGCTGTGTACTTGTGTGCATGTGTGTGTTTGTGTGTGTGTGTAACCACTTTGAATGTTTTTTTAAGTTCAAGGGCTGTCTAAATGACGTGAACATACACACCCACACACCCATGTACACAGACACACAAGGACACAGGGGATGGTGGTGCATGACATATCCTGTCTATCACACACACGCAGATGCGCGCGCACGCACACACACACACACACACGCACACACACACACACACACGCACACACACACACACACACACGCACACACACACACACAAGCAGTAGCTAACTTACAGACAGCATTTTTGTGACTGGAGTCTTTACTGGGCATCATCTTCACTCCTCTGGACTTCAGCTCAATCGCTTTCTTCACTGAGGAGAGGAGGAGAGGAAGATAATTAATTCAACTTTAAATCACACTTTATTAAAACTTAAATGTGACTATTATAATTCAGAGCACATTATATCAGCCACACAAACCATCCACAAAGAAGTTCACACTGCCTCTGCTCTGTAAAAATACAACAAAATGCAACAGGGTTAGAGGTTGAGGATTAGAGGCAGAGAGGAGAAGAGAATGGAATAAAAAAAGTAAAGAAGAAAGGACAAGACAAGAGAAAGGGGGAGAGGAGCAGATGAGAGAGCAGCATTCAATTTTATTCTGTCTATTTTCTCCAAAGTAGCAGCACTGCAGAGGATAACAGAAAAATCTGTGCCACAACCAATCTACATTCCTCTCTCTCTCTCTCTCTCTCTCTCTCTCTCTCTCTTTCACACACACAAAATTCAGGTATTTTATGAGGCCAGATCTACTATTAGCTCACTACTCTCTAGTTTAACAGAAAGCAAATGAGATGAGAGAGAGAGAAAGAGAGAGAGAGAGAGAGAGAGAGAGAGAGAATGAAAAGGAGAGACAGACAGGAAGAGGGAGTCACAGAGAGACAGACAGATCTTGGCCCAGCATGCCTTCTGTTGGAGGCACCCAGTTAAATCCGAGCTGCCACGTGGAAACTAATATGCTCATTAATATGCTAATTAAGCCATACAGTCAGCCAATTAGATGGCAGGAAAGGTCCAGCAGGCCAGAGAAGTCATGTGAGACTTCCTACCCTAAAGTTAAAATAAATAAATAATTTGTGTGTGTGCATTAATTATGTCAATAAACAATATAATAATATAATATTAATTCTAAGTCCTGTTGTTAATTGGTGACTTCTGGACCTGGTTAACACTAGTGAACTCCCTTAACACACACACACACACACACACACACACACACACACACACAGTGGTAGTATTATTAGTATTGTTGTTGTTGTTGTTGTTGTTATTGATCTCAGTATCCATAAATTGTATTGATACCTCACCATTTCCTATTTCACTCAGGTATAAATATTAAGGTTGCACACATAAAAAAATCCCTCTAATAGACAAATAGACACTACACATAGTACACACACACAGATAGACCTTTCAGTGAGACAGCGACCCCAAACAAACTCTCAAAACCAACACAGAAATGGCAGCAGGAACATATAATCAATGTTTAGCAAAATGCTATCCCAGTCTTCAGATTTGGATCCTGCTGAAAACCTGCCATCTGAATTGAAGAGGGCAGAGCACAAGTGCAAACTTAAGAATATCAAATATCTGGAAAGTCTCTGCATGGGGGGAGCGGTCCAAGATCTCTCCAAAAGTTCTCTAACCTTGTCAGACAGAACAGGAAGAGGCTCAGTGCTGTTACGCTCTCTAAAGAGGCTCCTACAAGTATTAATCATCAAGTTGCCAATACTTTTGAAACCTGTTTTGCAGAAAAAAATGTTATACTCAATAAAAGTTTATGTTTGAAAAATAGGTATACAGCCCACCCACATGTTCGATCCCAAAATATAAATCATTGTATGTTCATTTTTAACAACCATATCTCCTCGTCTTCATGAATGGTGCCATCAATTCTTGAGTTAACTATAAAAAAAAAGCAAAATAAAGAAAGAGAACAGAGTAAGAGTGAGATTATATGTAACATACCTTGATACTGAGCGCTGAACCCTTTCCTACGGTGGTTGCTGTCTGAGGTGAAATGTACACGGAGCCAGTTCTTATTTGATATCACTGGCGAGGGCAGGGTTGTACCAGTTAGCCTAAGAGAAAGCACATAATAAATGATAAACAAACAGTACACATCATAATAAACAACAGCGACAACTAAAGAGCGGTCAGTGCAGACAGAGCCAGTCCCTTGGATCTAATAATATTCTGTTTTTCACTACTTGGACTGTACTTGTTATTTCTGCGTGTTTTGATATTGGATTGAATGTAATGCATGTCTGACTATTTTCTGAACCAATGTGCCATGACCCTAACGTTTCCGCTCCTTCAGGCATAAATATAATATTATACATTATGCAGAGTGGAGACAGATGGGAGAGAGGAGAATGACATAATGAAGCTGGAGTCATTGACGCTGTGACTTCACTGTATGAACCTTTACCTGCTGGACACCCTACAGACATTTTCTTCAAATAACTAATAATGTAATGTAATAATAATGTTTTTGTGAGGTCCACTTGTTTGTCAATGTCATGCTGACTGACTGTCTCTTCTATAGAGTATCAAAGTGAGTGTTAAATGACAGTGTCAGTCTCATTTTGAATCACAGCCTGCTGATTCATGTCTACGAACAGTTGAGATTACCTCTGATCATTTTTAAGCACATGGCAGATATAATTAGATGGTTTTTCATCACTTTAAATTTGTCAACATTTCAGTGCCTAACATAGTTTGAATTTAACTCCACCAACAACTCTCCCAGAAATAAAAAACATCATATAAGACAATGTTTGCATGGCAAAATGGTAAAGAAGGATTCTTTTTTTTGTTACATTTTGGGCATACTCAAGTACAAAAATGTAACATTGTAACAACAGTACAGAATTTATTTCGACATGTAACTTCACATCCACACAGGTCCATGTATGTGTATATGGAAAATAAACTTTGCAAATCTCGAGTCAAGAGGGAAAAAAATGTCTCAATTGACAACTGACTCAAAATGTAAATTGCGGGGAGCAAGATTTTCAACAGAGATTACAGATTAATGCTTTAGCAACCACTCTTGTAAACAAGTTAGAATAAAATCCCTAATAACAGACAATCATGAATATGTCATGAGTTGTTGAAATCCCCAAAGTGAAAGTATTACCAGGATTAAGACGGCTTTTCTTTAGGGCCTGCACACTATTCAGTTGTGTTCTTTTATATATTGAAATGTTGCTTTTTCTGCCCAGTTCAAAGTGAGGTGTTGATGTCATTTCCGTTGTCTTTCATGGTACAAAGGATGGCAGCAATCTGGGGGCCAGAAAACAGGGCTTGTGACTGAAAGGTAATTTGTTTCAGTCTTTGATTAGCAGGGAAAATCTGGATGTGGGAAGTGAATGAGTGATGCTCTCCTCTCTCATTATGCCTTTGAGCACAGAGTTAAGCCCTGTTCCAGTTGAGTTGCTCATTGACCAGCAGCAGAGCTTTGTGGTTGTTACTGCGTAGCTCACAGGTGTGAAAATGTGTAACTCAATGAATGCGAAGCAGGACTGATGAAAGAAAGCGTACATGCTCAGTAAATCTTTTCCAGACAAATAAAGGCTAAAAGAATATGATTTCACAAAATGTTTTCACTGTATGAAAATATCCAACGCGAAAAAAAAAATGACTATCATCAATTGGAAAGTATAAAAGCCACATTGTAAAGTCATCAAAGTTTTGATAAAATGGTTTGGGGTTTTGAGGAAGTGTCATATTTATTATCAGCCACATTTCTGGGCTCAGAAAGAAGTGGAATTACTGAGAAAGACGGGGAAAAACTCATGACAATGAAACCAAGCAGACACAAGAAAATTAGTTCTGTTTTACACTTATGTGATAGAGAAAGGGATGACAGGAAAGAAGAAGAAAAAAAACTTTCATTTCTGGTCGCTCTGTTTTTTGCTGACAAGTGAGGTGATCTGAGATAAGGGGAGAAGAGAAGAGAAGAGAAGAGAAGAGAAGAGAAGAGCCCTTGTGGCAAGGAAAGGTTAGGACTTGAAGTCAAGGAGGAGAGGAGAGTGGAGAGGGGAGTCAAGCAGTAGAGAGTCAGCCAAGTTCACATCTTCAAAAACAGTTTCCAAAGCATCACGACCGAGACGATGAGTTGGTCGCCTATGGTAAGTCTTACATCAGCTTCGGCTCCTCTCGCATTTCGTTACTAACGGCAACCGAGGCGGTGGTGGAAAAACTGAGGGGAAACGGCAGACTGAGAGAGAAAAGGAAATGATGTAAGAGACTGCCTGGAAGCCAATGTTCCACCAACCTCCCCAGAGCAACTAGAGCCACTGTAACTGCCCTTTAATAATGCCGCAGGTATACTGAGCAGACAGAGAGACAGGGAGAGGGGGAAAAAAAAGAGATAAGGAGAAGGGCAGTGACAAATATGAGAGGTGGCAAAAAAAAATATTAGAGTGCTTGTTAGAGAAGCTTATTGAGCGCTTATTAGAGGAGACAAAGTTCTATCATGCTGAATACAGTTGGGAAGGTTGAAAATTTTTGAAAGAAAAAAGACTGAAAGAGACAGCTCAAAAAAAAGTCAAATGGCAAAAAGTATCTAAGGATTGTCAGATGAGTCAAGAATGGGTGG
>OMKZ01051408.1:0-10168 GCA_900302535.1 Neoniphon sammara | reverse complement strand
TCCCTCCTCAACCCTCACACTCTACCACATCATCTGTCCATTGGAAACATCCCAAACTAGCTCTAAGTCAGTCTGATAGAGTCAATCCTGATTGCCAAATAACGCTGATCCGCCACCTAAAAGTCATTTGGTGTATTTATGTTTGTACGTGCTGAGTACATATCTTACATATATTTCCACTGTTTTTAACAATGAAAATAACTGTGGGAGACAGCCAAGTTATTGTTAAAGTTTTATAGCGACATTGAGTGTTGGCTTTGAAATGATGCAATGACTGAGTTTATAGTGAAAACAATCAGCCTTAAACTGAAGGAATATTTACCTCTGCCAACAGAGCTGGACAGAGGCAATGTTTTTGCCCCATTTCATCTCTTTCTGTTTTTCTTAGAGTTATGAGTGGATTTTGTGGAAAGGTTGGTTGTGGAGCAAGGAAGAAGTGATTTACTTTTCACACGCCAAAGGGGGCATAGCATCGAACTTTGTGTTGTGGCATATGAACATATGAAGAGGCAAACCTGGCATTTCTGGCCTGGTCCAACTACAAGGAGAAACTGGAAAGCTCATTTTGGGTTAACTGCCGAGCTAAGTTTTCCAAAACTTGGTACAAGTGGTAGAAGCGGTAATGGCCACTGAGCAGATACAGTGCTGACATGGTGTTGTGATTTATGGCTATGGTTTGTGAACGTGTCTAGAATTTGAATAAAGATATCTCATGTCCCAGAGTCATGAAAACATGTGCATGTCCTGATGTGAAACAACTTGCTAATGTTACATGGAAGAAAAAATGTTGGTGAAAATCTGACATGTGGAACTGGCAAATCCTGACAACTGCATGTATGCATGGATGGCTGTACGGATGTACGTGCTCTACTGAGTGCTGTCTCGTTATTGTATTCTTAATGTGCAACATGTCTGGAACCTATAAAGGTCAGCAGATTCTTGATATTTCATCTTGAGATGCACTTCTCAGCCTCTTGCATTTTAATGTATCTTCATGTGGACAAGGCTTGACTTTAAATTACAGCAGTGCAATATATGACTGGTTAAATAACTACCTGTGAAGAAAGGTCCAAGTTAATAAACCAGTTCCCAACTGTGATGCTCTTTCTATATGGCATCATAATGGACATAAATTGTGTTAGCAGTTTTGGTCTCACCACTAATTTCCCAAGAGTTCAATAGAGAAATACACTGAAATGCAAAAAGGCACACAAGTGCCCCTGATAGTGAGATGTGAAGATGACAGCTGAGGATAGTCATTGCATATTAAGAAGATTTAACTGCATAATAAACATGACTACATGGTTGAATGTAATGTTAATCTCTTCCAAGTACCTTTGGCACTCGGAAATAAACTCTTACACGAAAAGGCCACAGTTCTTCAACTCTTCATCTGATGGTGCTGAATAAAAGCTGGCAGTCTACCTTTTTAAACTCAGGTCTCTGTCACATCCAAAGCAATGAAAGCAGGGAGCCAAAACATTCAAAGATGTTCTGCTGCCCACATACTTTTGGAGTGCACTGTGCACTTTTGAGTCAGTCACATTTCCCACAGTCGGGTCTGTGCTGACGGCCTGTCCTACTCTCTCCTCTGACTACACCTGATGCCACATTTCTAGGAAGCACGCCTCCTCTATCTTATCACTTCTGTTTGTTTTTTTCACTCCTCTCCTCCATTTGCCGACCTCCCTCTCTCCCTCCCTCGCTTTTCTTCTGTCCTCCTACCTCTCTCTCTCTCTTTCTCTCTCTCTCCTCCCTCGCTCCACTGCGTTTCCGCGGAGCCGCTCTGTACAGTAGGGTTTCCATAGCAACGCTCGCCGACATGCAGCAGGTCAGCGTGTCACGAGGGACTCAGCGTTCCTTGCTGCTATTGGCCACCCAGCAAGTTCTGCTGGGCTCTGATTGGCTGGCCTGGCCGGCCGGCCTAATGGTGTTTACTGAGATGAAGAGCTAAGCTGACTGATTACCAACCACAGCGAAAGAAAGAGAGACAGAGAGAGAGAGAAAGAGGGGGAGAGAGAAGTAGAAAGATGAAAAGAGAGTGATCGAGAGATTCAGTAATCATTTTAGCAAGAGATGAAGTGAGTCACACAGGGAGAGGGAGAGATTACTACTGCCACTGTGTACAAGGACAGTGCGGCAACAGATTACAGCAGTTGTAGTAGTTGTTGTGTCTGCCTAGCTAATATGCCACCATACAGTGTCAAACACAAGGGATCTGACTTAAACACCCCTTGTGCTGCCCTAGCCGAACATTTGGCTTTGCTCAGATGTTAAAAGAAAAGTGTGAGAGCATTTCTGTCAGCAGTTATGTCGAGGCACCTCCTACAGCTCTAGAGGGCTCAGCAGTAAATTGCAGCATCCTGGAACCACCCTGCTGTACTCCAGCTTTTGGCAGACACACCACAACAACATTATAACTGTGCAACATTACAAGGTCTTGCTAGCTTGCTAAACGGTAATTACAGTAATTACCCAGCCCCGACCATGTTATGCACCATAGCTGGCATCATAAATTCACTTCTCATGTTGAAAAACCCCCACGAACCACATAAATCGTTTTTCCACACTGGGATGTAAATGTGTTTTTCACTCCTGTGGTAGGAATCCACGTTGCTTTTAGGTCACTTCAAGACAAGAGCAAGAGTCTGTTTTAGAAGCTAATACAGAGAATTTTAGTCTGTTTTAGAAGCTAATACAGAGAATTTGTGTTTGACAGAATAGATTTGAAATGTGTGTGCGAAGGAACAGTGTGTAGAACGAAGCTCTCTGACTTCTGTATTAACAATGTGACCCTGTGTTGTCCATCATCCTGAAACAAAGGCACGTTTCTCTGCACCAGTTGGCCATACATGTAGTGTGGTTCACTGTCGCAGTTTGAGAATCAAACATATTTGTAGTGTATCACAGTAGAATGTATTACATAATCCTGTCATTTTTTTTAGATGTTTTACAGTGGTGTCAGACATTTTTGCAGCACATAACTAGAGAACTATTTGTCTACAGCCTTGGAGCCACAACGAAAGGCCCGAACGCAACCAGAGGACTGCAGCAAGAGGACCGTTGTTCTTCCCCAGTGATACGCTACTTGGCAGCCTTGCCTTTGCTGCCATAGGGCCATAGCTACATTTCTGGTATCTTAGCAGGCTGTTTGTAAGGAAAGGAGGTTAGAGTTAGGATTAGGGCTAGGTGGTGCAGTGCCACCAACTTCTAGATATATTATTTTTTGGCATCTCTGCTTTGTTCGACAGTGACAGTGGAGATAGACAGGAAAGACAGGAGAGAGAGGGGATGACATGCAGCAAAGGGCGCAAGTCGGAATCGAACCCGGTCTACCGCAGTAATAATACGTGGTACGCGCTCTACACAGTGAGTCACCCCCAGTGCCACCAACTTCACCCTTGTTCATCAGGGAAGAAAAAGGATCCTCTCCCTGCGTGCCTCTTGTTGTGGCTCCAAGTTTGCACCTAACTGTTTCTCCAGAATTATCTGAGACAAGACCAGGAAGACCGGTTGGAATCTGAGACACCAAAGACCCTGTGAGAGTTAACATTTCTCCTGCTGAAATGTCCTTTAACAAGACAGTGAGTCTCTACCAGGCAGAGGAGAAGCTTCTCTTTTGTCTGGTAGGGACTCACTGTCTTGCTAAAGGCTACTTCAAAAGAACCACAGATATCTTCCAAATACTTGTGACAAATTGCGGCCCTGACTCTGGTCAATTGTGGCAAGTATACCATGCTGTAGAGAAGTTGCTTGTTTGTCTTTTAGATGTGTGCCCGTCCCTGACTCGCCTCTGCAGCTTTGTTCTATATAGGTATGTCTTAGGTTGTGTTTGTTCTATGCAGGTATTCCTCGGGTTGTGTAGCACTAAATTTGTACCTAGCTGGCTTGTTGCTCTTTGATCAGAGACACAATTATGTCTATTTGGTGCTTTGGAGTGAGCAGGTATGGGTTATGGTGTCTTGTCCCAGGACACTTGCAAAACTCATGGATGGTGATGTACACCTAGGCTGTTGCAGGGATCAAGCCTGTGACCTTCCCGTTGCTGGACCTTCTGTCTAACCACAACAGCTTTGCCAGCCTAGCTTAGATGTACAGTTGTACAACATGCATGGCGCGCAAGGGGTGTATGCAAAAATCGTACTGCACAATAAATCAGTAGACTCACCACATTAAGAACTCAAACATACACTTCATAGTCTCCCATTTTGTGCATTTTCATTACAAAACCGATGTGAATATCTTTGCCTTTTACTTGACATCCTTATGCCAGTTCACAGCCATTCTGAGCTGTACATTTTGCTTCCCTTCCTTACATTTTACTTAGGGAATCAAAAAGGCATAAGGAAAGACAACCCACTGGCATTCAAATAAAAGACAGTGGTCAGTCTTTAAAATAGAGACTGATAATTGTGTTTGACAACAGAGATAGGATGTATGAATTCCTAAACCGAGCGGTATTTTCTGTGATGTGAGACATGAGAGACAGATTGGAGTGAGAGGTACACAACACCATGAGGACATCAAACAGCAAAACAGTTAGCTGCTAAATGACTAGCCAATGTAAATCTAGTGTTCAAACATTCAGGGCAACAAAATATCACCATGTTATGATGGATATGTTTTATGAAATTTTGACCAGATAAATAATCCTCAAATGGAAATTTGAAAGACTCAGACAGGAAAAAAAGGTCCAAGCAAAATCTCTTAAACGGATAACGTTCCCACACAGTGATTTAAGCAGGCAGGGGTTTAGCTTTTAACCGACTTGCCTTCCTCTCAGTGTTGATTTTGCCACAGTTTAGCTTGTCTGCATGCTTTTCCAGCCTACCTGTGTGTCTGTTTGGCAGTTTATCTGGCCTACCTGTCTGTTTTGCTTCCCACCTGTCTGTTTGCCTGAGTTTTGTCACCACTCGTGACACTGTCTGTCTGTGTATGTGGCTCATTTGTGCCCTGTCCGGATTACTCGATCCTTTGGGTTGTCCTGTCAAATCTCTCGTTCTCTCGCTGCATCTTTGTCTGAAGTTTTGACAGTATCTGTTTCTTGCACTCTTGTTCTTAAAAGTGTGTGAGACTGAAATATAAATCCAGTGGTAGTATCAAAAGTATCACCAATTTCAGTACCGCTTTAGCTGGCTTTTTGGGAACTGGCGCTAATACCCGCCTCCTCCACTACCACAACCCCACAGCATGCAGTGAGCATTAGCTTATGTAATGGGAGTGGTTTAATGTCTGTAGTGCGGATTAGTTGTGCTGTCTAAAACATGAAAAACCCAAATATCTAAGTTGGATGTCCGCCCTGTTGCAGTGCTAACTGAACAAGCTAATAACAGAGAGTGTTGCTTCAAGGTTGGATGCCCTGTAGCCGCACTTTTTCTAAACATCTCCATAATATTTGTATGCTGAGACAACCATCTTTGTGGAGATCAGCTGGCAAAGAACTACAGGGCTCCTAACAATGGCCGTGGAGCAGAACTGAGGGGCTAACATGGCTGCCACGGAAACCTCTAGTGGTGAAAATGACAAAGACAAAATGGTATGAGGTTTAGGGCCAGTTATGCAGTGCAGATGAAGGCCACTCCTGCTGCCCAAGCCTTAATCCGTGGCTGAGAAACTTGGCTTTGTGTTGTATAATATTACTTTCCCTCCCTGATTCTTCCTCTCCTTCACACACAGACACTCCACCGATGTGCAAATGCTGACTAGGTGCAACAAGGTATTAATAATTCATAAAATAACCAATATCTACTCCTTCACTGCCTCTCTTACTCCGTGCCTCTCTCTTTCTTACTGCTGTGATTTAAAAGTCGATATTTTGAGGTGTCAAGAAGTAGCCTGGGCCACTATGGCGATAACACAGGCCCACACACACATTATACATCATGAATCCTCTAAAACAGGTTCCTGAATGTTAGGTGCATGAATTGAGACCTTATCATTAGGACACTAGGCATGAGTAATGGTCTTATTTCTTGAAAATATACCCCGCAAGAAAAAAAGATCAGAGCGCCAAGTAATAAGCTGAATATGCAGATTCTGACACGTGTCTGCTTGTGCTGTACTTCCTTAGAATGAAATACAGACCCTAAGAGACAGATGGTTTTTTAACCCAGAAACAGAGAAGAGACGCGCGCATTTGTTAAAGAGACGATTATGAATTCAGCCTGGGGGTTGGTGCGTGATCAAATCGCTGTGCTGCTGTGATGTTTCCGCAGCTTTGATCTTTCCACGTTAACTCTTTCCGTGCCACTGCCCTGTGCTCCCGGTCGCCAGGGCCTGGTTATAGGCCCATACGATGCCAGAGAACTTCCTGTCGGCCTCCAGGCAGAATCAGTGAAATCGTTTTGGCGTGCGAGTTGTGCAGCGGGATCCTCCTTGCCACTGTAGGCCTGGGGTTGAGGCCTTTCCATATCCAGTAGTCTATTTTTTTACAGAGCTGTGACAGGTTTATAGTGAAAATGATGAGAAGCAGGCGAGGCTAATCCACTTCTGCATGTCTCAACTGTGAAACCGTGTCAGAAAGAAAAGGTATACTCTTGTGCCTTTTTGTCCAAAATTTATAGCCCTTCTGCACAACTTGTTCCTATGACAGCAAAGAAAGTCTGTGCCTCACTCTGGCAGACGCTCTTGTTTCCCAACGATTCCACGTCTTGCTCCAGTATCTCATAAAACTGTCTGCTGGGTGAATGGGTTTGATTTTGATGGGAAATTATCCACTTAGTGCTCATTTCTCAGACTGCATGTTTCAGCACCAGGGAGAGCGCCAGGCAGACACTGAACAGGCAGATTTGGGCCACATTCAGAATGGAATGCTGCCATACTAAACATAGATGTGCCACAGAGTTACATGTTGCATGTGCATAGACCTATAAAGCGTTACGATTTTGTGACTGTATCAAACACTTCCGGACCCTTTGTTGTTTCGCTTGTGGTAAAAATGAATAGGGCTTTTGGATCCTGTAAGCCAATCCCTCTGCTTTTTGTGTATTGAGTAATATGGTTTGAAATAACATACAATGTGGTTATTACACATTTTAATGTATTAATGAATTTATTAAAACTGTTTTGGAAACTGGCACTGTGTAGATGCATCACTGGGTTACTAGAAAGCGTTTTTTGTTAGACACATCTAGTCTCCACTCCAATGATATTTTCCCCTTTTTAATACATCTTTGATCATTTTCAAAAAATAAGTTATGTCAGAAATTGACACAGTCATTACAAGTCCACAGCATTTCACTATGTTGAAAAAGAGAGGTCAGGGTCAGTAGGCTGTGTAGACAGAGTATGAATGCGCCTGTAGACGTCAGTGGTGAAGAGTGCTTTTGCTAAGCTAACAATGGCTAACATTTTTTTAAATGCAGCTTCAAAACCGCTTAAAATCAAGCTTAATTAATCTAGAAATGATCAAGAAAGCAATCTTCAAAAGTGACAAGAGCAAATATTGACACTGGACATAGTTTAAAGGCAAATGTTTTAGACCTCATTAATTTATTGGACGGGAAACGGGATGGATTTGGAATCCCTTATTTGGGCATCAATTTTTGTGAGCCTTTACAGGTCTATAGTGTGAGTACTTTAGTTATCCTATTACAAATGCAGCCTTGGTACCCTGCTACATACTTTATTCTATCATCACTGATTAAGGGTAGATTACAGGCTTCTAATGAATCATGAAGAAGAAGAAAGTCGCACACTGTTTCCAACGTTTCCATGTAGTTGCACAGAAAACTGTGCCAGGAACGTGGCAGGTACTCCATCACCACACGTGCCCTTGGATGGGAACCATGATAAGACGAAAAAGAAGAATTATGAGCATCAGTGGTATACGCGGCATATAAAATCCAAGTCCAGGCGCTCCTCTGGATTTTAATGATAAAAAGCCTTTATTAGATGGGCTGGAACATTAATAACAGCAGCTGTGCGCTTTGGCACCCTGCCCCCATCTGCGTCCTTCCACATAAAATACTTATCCAACTATTTTACCTAATTTTGAGGTACATACTCATGTTAAAATGTATATAAGGTATGACATTTGATGAAGAGCTATAAGGGTAAAGGGGTTGTAGTAAATAAAATATTGTTTTTTAATGATTCATTGCCTCAAAGATGTGCGTTTTATTTTGGGATTTTTATGTGTATGGAGAAAATCAGCTGTAAGGAGCCATAAAACCACAATATTAGGTAAGCTGTAAACACTGGTCTAGTTCTACTGTGTCCCTTAAATTGTGCATTATATTTGAGGGTAACGCATTACACATTTCAGTAATCTGATTACCACAAATGTATCTGATGCATTCACTGGCACATAGACAGGCAGGTAATTGATGCTCTGTCCCTCCACCTGATTCGCTTTCTGCATTGTCAGCAGAAACTGTCGCTCTCTCTCTGGATTCTCAAAACTGTCTCTCTCTCTCTCTCTCTCTCTCTCTCTCTCTCTTTACATTGCCCTCTGTCTCACTCTCAAGCTTTCTGGTGGTCATTTAATGGAATGATAATCCTGTCACGTTGTTGCATGGATGTTTTGTGTGTGTGTGTGTGTGTGTGTGTGTGTGTGTGTGGATGTGTGTGTTTGTGTGTTCTTTGATCTGTCTATCTTATGGTCGTACAGCTGTGTACTGACATGATTACAAAGGCCTGGCCAGATGTGCTCGCCAGCTGTCTGTGACACAGCTTGTGTGTGTCTGTGTTTGCACATATTTGTGTGTGTATGTGTGTGTGTGTGAGACAGCATATCATCACAATAACACAAGGGCAGACCCAGATGCAATACCACTTCTCACTCACCTGAAGGTTTTAGCAACACTGTGTGTTTTGTGTGGTTGTGTGTGTGTATGTGTGTGTGTGTGTGTGTATGTAAGCAAGCATGGTGGAAACCGGCCGGCCTCATTCAACACTGCCCACCTCACTAACACTTGAGCCCACACAATGGATGTGAGTGTGTGCGTAGGGGTGCTGACAATAAAAGAAGAACAGGAAATGTAACAGAAACCGAGAACGTGGCTACAGTCCTTATATGGTTATGTAGTTTAGTTAGAGCGAGTGTGTTCGTACAGAATGAATCAGAGTGCTGTTACATCAGAGATATGGGCAGGCGGGATGGATCACTTGCACTCCTATTGGAACACACACTTCCGTTTGTGTATGTGTGTGTGTGTGTGTGTGTGTCAGGGAGAGAGTGGGAATGATGGAAACACACACACAGATGCCCTACTTTTCAGCAGCATGGAGATGTAGGGACTATTATACAGCACTGAGTGCGGGTAGTGGAGAGATGATGAATGGAAATAGATGGACTGACAGAAGGAAGCCAACTACAGTTCTGTGATGTACATACGACTGGAAGTGAGGCAGTGGGGGGTTAAGAAACTGTCTCATTGTGGTTCCTGTGGTGAAAACAGGATTAACAACACAGCTGGTTAGACACACAAGTCAACGTTATTGGCTAGATGCAAGCTAAATCCAGCCTTGTCACACAAATAATTGCAATGAAAAGTGCATGCAATAGGGTGTGAATCCTTGGCTTTAACAGAGATTCAATTCGGTTCATGAGTTGGCGATTTAACAATTCTTTTTTGGAACAATTCGATTCAGTGTGAGTCTGTAAAACGCTTCAAGCCGCTGGTTCATTTCAGCACTTTTAGCTAAATTTTACTTCCATTAAATAAACACATGCAACAATGTAAGACTATCCTTTTTTTCTTCTGAAATGTTAAAACATTTCATGTGATGCTTTGTACTTTTAAAGAGATTCTGCAATGATTCATAAGTGATATTGAAATCTACTAACTGTGAGAAAGTGTTTGCATGCTTTTGTGAGTGCTTCAGAACATTATGATCTGTCTCTGCCTCCTTACTGACTACAGAGACGTTGCTGTATGAAATATACATAGATCTTTACACAAATTTCAATTGGCTGTATCAAAGGGCATCAGCTCTGTGGTTCATCTAACACTTTTCTCTATCCAAGAGCAACGCTTTCCTCATGAGGCACCATGTGTGAAAATGCTCTTTGGTGGCCTGGCTTAATATCTGTTCTCTCTGTGCAGGTACGTTCCAGGGACAGTGGGTGGGCGGCATGCGGCATGGCTACGGCGTGCGTCAGAGCGTCCCCTACGGCATGGCGGCAGTCATCCGCTCGCCGCTCCGCACCTCCATAAACTCTCTC
>OMKZ01051404.1:0-16550 GCA_900302535.1 Neoniphon sammara | reverse complement strand
TAATCATGCAGAATTACACAAAAGTGTTAAAACAGTTTCCCCAAAGTACCTCAATGATACCCAGAAGTGCTCAGTTACCCCAAAGTGCATTTCCCCAGAAGTACTCCAAAGTGCTCAAACAATTACTAAATAGTACCCAAATCTGCCCAAAAGTACCCCAGTGCTCAATTACTCCAAAGCACACCGAAGTGGTAAAACAGTTACCTAAAAGTACTCAAAAGTACTTAAACAGTTACAAAAAACCTAAAAGTGCTAAGTTACCCCACAGTACCCAAAAGTACCTAAAGTGCTCAAGCAGTTATCCAAATGTGCCTCAAGTACCAAGAAGGACCCCAAAGACCTCAAACAGATACTCAAAGGTACAACTGTCTGAGAACTTTTGAGTACCTCTCGGTAACTGTTTGAGTACTTTGGGTTACTTTGGGGTAATTAGTCCAACCAGGCAGGCAAAGCAAATATGAACATCTGTGCTACTTTGTGCTTGCAGGAAGTTGGGGATGATGCAGTTTGTCCTTACCTCCTCTAGGCTGCCCCCTGCCAGTGTGGAGAGGGAATGCATGTTGGGTCTGCGGGGAGGGAACAGGGATAGGCTGGGGCCTACTTGACGGCGCATTCGGCTGCAGTCATTTGGCAGCTGGAGAGCACAGCGCTTATGGAAGTCAAGTCCGCAACCTAAAGAGAAGCAGAGGTTGCAGATGGAAGTTTCTCTGTTTTTAAGGCAAACTGAAGTGTTCACTTTCACATCTTTCTCAAAGAGGCAAAGCTGCTCTGTCTCTTCTGGAACCAGCCCTGAAGTACCACCTGTCCAACAAGTTTTTGTTCCAGCCCTACTATTGCACACCTGATCCAATTAAAAGCCCCACACTTCCATCCACCTTGCTCAGGTAGTGCTGTTTCAACCAATCAGTGATCCCTTAATTGTATCAGGTGTGCAAGAGTGGAGCTGGAACAAAAGGTGGTATCTCAGGACTGGTTTGAGAACCACAGCTCTAATGGGTTGAATTCAGTCCCAAAGCAAAAACCTACATTAATGCACATTGACTTACGTTGACTTGACTTACCTTAATCAGTTTGATACTGCTAAATAAACAACAATGTGTGAATTTCTCTTGGAGATGAATAAAGTATCTATCTATCTATCTATCTATCTATCTATCTACATGAAGTTATTTTCATCACACTGTGAAAAAGTTTGATAGCACTCTGGCACTGAGGGGTGAAATGCTTCACCTCTGTTGGACTGGCCTGATTTGGCTTCAAGAGCCAAATTCAGTTGTGAGCGTGCTGTAGTAAAAATAGAGGAATACTCACAGCATGGATATTGATACCACTGAGATATATAATATGTTAAGTGTCCTTGCCTTCACATTTTAACCCCTGGCGGACAAGGCCCCAGAGCATTTCTCCACAATGGTGGCAGAAGGTGGGAGTCCGATACGACTGGACCACCAGGGAGTGTGGGCGGATCTTCATCTCCGTCACAGTGGCCAATCCTGAGTCAGATCACAATGAAAAGTGTGGTTTAAAGCACATAATTCATTACACCAGTAGTCTCCAACCATGTGCCATGGGAGAAAGTCTTTGTAAACTTTCACTGCAACCAAACACACATGCGGCTGCTTTCTCTGATTAGCTCCTTCTCTCAGACAGAAGATCCTATCTGATGAAATCAGCTGCTGTAGTCTTGGTTGAAAAAACAACCTGCAAACTCTTGATCTTTATATCACATGATTGGAAACCACTGCATTGTACACATTGTATCTCTCCAGTAGCAGCAGCAGAGTGGTAAATGCATTTCATGAAATAGAGATAAGCAAGAAAAACATCAGGGTCTGCAGTATTTGCCTTCTGCTTATAGACTCCCTCACAATAACATTGCCAGTTAAGATAAAATTACCATCTATTTTGCATTTTTCTTTGCTTGTCTTGCTGTTAGTCATTTCTACTTTTACATATCTGCCCGAAACTGCTGCCAACAGACTACAAAATAGTAGGAATTAAGGATCACATCAATAAAACACAGAACTGAGGTTCAAACTTGGTCCTGATTTTTAAAAACTCTTTTTGAATGCTGTGATTCCCAGGCTCTTTATATATTTTTCCCTGGCAGAACACCCAGCTAGAAGCTTATGTAAGGAGATTCACCTACCACACATTCTTCATGGTAAGAATTAGCAGCTTTAATGCTTGCAGGCATTAAAAATATATACATATACTTGCAGCACTGCTAGTGTGAGCACTGTATCCACAAAAACCTGGATGGCCTGGGTTTATCTTTAGAGCATGAAATAGTTTTCTGGTACAACTGCATCCAATAACAAGGTGTATGGCATGGGGCAATCATACTAAGAATCAGCAATTTCCAAAACAAAAATACACAAAATCAACCAACAGCCTCACTGAGCCATAGAAAAGCATGCAATGTGCTGTTATCTACAGGCCACAGCACCTGTTTTCATCCTCCTCACAGTATATAACACCCCCCACCTGGCTGATTAGGGATCAGCCGATGGATCTCTTAACAGTTGACCTCTGACCTGAGACGATGACCTCGATCAGGTCCCCATCCTGCAGCTCATCCTGCTCTGTGAGGCGGTGCAGCAGCTGCTCTGTGGATGACCGGTGTCTGAACAGCAGGATCTTCTCCCCGATGCCCACAAGGCTGCAGTCTGGAGCCTGGACACACACACACACACACACACACACACACACACACACACACACACACACACACAGTCTTTATCTAAGTTTCTGAGCATACTTTTTGCGATATTTACAGATTGCATCTAAATTTAACATTTCCATTTGGCCGTCCTAAATTCAGTACATCGTTATCTGCAAAAAATATTTGGATGGAGACCCAGCTACTGTAATCTGAGAATGAATGGAGGCAGATGAAGAATTTGAGCAGGAAGGCCTTCATCCTGCAACTAGAAAAAAACAAGTCTGGGTTTTAGAGACACAGGGCAGCTACAAGTTTCCCAGACAGAATTTAAATTAAGACAGGACTAGACCTTAAACATATCTTCATTTTATATTAGTTACTTCTGGACTATGGAGTCTTTGATGGAATTTAAAACAATAATACACCAGATCCATGTTTTTCTAGGTTTTGGTAACACTTTTGGTGAGAAGAGGCCATTGTTTTGATGTTTTGCACTCCGTGTAGCTGCTAGCACACTCAGGAAAACACAGTGCAGACTGCTGTCTCTTGTATTTCTTTCTTTCCTGCCTGATATTTATGACAACCCCACTGTTAATAATTCCAGACATAAAACACATCACTTGGGCAGGATTTTTCCAGGGGGAAAAACAGTGGGATAGGAGATTAGAGTAGAAAACATGAACGCTTTCATGAACTGGCTATGGGTTAAATAACTATTATATGGTATCAATCAGCGACAGAGACTATCAAAATGGATATAAATCTATGACTATTTCAATCTATGACCCAGAAGCGAAGTTCTTCCAATTTTATAGGACATTTGTGGCAAGGCTTAATCCCGGTCTGGGAAACTGCCTCCATGTATTTCAGTTGCCAACAGCACAAATATAAGGAATCGTTCCAGGTTTGAATATGTGTAACCATGTGAGAGTAAAGCAGGTCACTGTAGGAGAACAGAATACATGCTCAGTCAATGTTCTCTGGTATGAAAAGAAGAGACAGAGTCATTGCAATCTGGAGGCTGCATAGACAAAGTTTCAAGAGTTATGGAGGCAGAAACAAAATAATTCACAACAGACTGATGCTTGAATATAAAGAAAAGCACTTTTTCAAAATCAACAGCAATTTTCTGTGTGTGTTAGCATCACAAAGGATATTTTAGACTGCTGGCCTAGATACAAATGTTTGGAAAAAGACAGATGGGTTCTATGAGCTTGGGAGAAGAGATAAAAGATGATGCAATCTGACACATATTACAATATATTTCACATGGTTATATGATCTAACAGAATTGAATTAAACTGCTCGGTCATGGTACGTGACGAGAGCCGCACATGGCAGAGTGGAGCCAGTACGTGAGAATATTACCCCTATACACGCAGATCAAAGAAAAAACTACCGCAGCAACATATATTGAATTTTATTCGACTTGCAGATAGCACTGAAATTAGGCTTTGATGCAAGTCATCTGGCCCATATCCGGAGGAGACATCTGGTTTTGAGATAAGAGGGAAGGGTTGAGAGTGTTCTCACATAATCTCTTTAGTTCTAATCTGACTCTCATCCAGATACGCATCATCACAAGCAAACAGTCATTTATCCAGCCACTCACCCATCCATCCATCATCCATCCATCTAACCAGGCAGTTGGTAACAAAGAGACAGTGAAGTGAAAAGTGCACAGGCCTCAGGAGGAAGATAAGACTGGGACTGTCTGTAACCTCACAAGATGCTAAAATACTCTGCCATAACTCTATCAAAACATGTGACATGGCTGAGAAATGGTTTTAAAGACGTGTGATTCATGGTTCAACTGTTGTACATTATACGCTTTTAGCAGTGCTGTCAGTGCAAAATTTGTATCTTGTTTGAATAAATGAGGCCCAGTATATGTGAGAAAATTGGCACAGAGGCAGAGATTGTATGAAAGATAGACAGGAATAATAAGACAAGGTTGATGCTCCCCATCAATATAATCAAGCAAGATACATGCCAGCTAGCAGCGATTTTATTTACTCCTTAAAGGAGAATTGTGACAGCCATGAAAATGTTAGCCATCCAGCTGCACTGAATTTGATATGCCATTATTTGCATAAAAATTAGAGTGTTAATTGCATGTGTGCATTAATTGCATGCTTTTTTTGTTTTCTCCCTTCAGTGCACCTGTCGCTGAGTAAACAAGCACCGGTCTGTTCTACAGCCTGATGGCTGTGTAAATACCATGTGAACATGGTGTAACTTTCAGACACTAAATTCAGATTGTGGCAGTGGAGAAAACAGACACCACTGTGATACTACTTTTTTATTTTTTTATATTTTTTTTAATTTATTTAATTTTTTATATTACCTTAAACGACTCCCAGACAGATGGCTCAGTTGACAAATCAACAGTAATATGCACTTCAAAGAAAAATGAAAATGTCACAAATGATGCTGTGACAGGCTTACATTGATCTGTATTTGGCTAACATTAGCTAGCTCTGGACACGCAAGAGGTAAGATGTAATTTCATTTAGTTTGTTGTTTGTTGTGCATGTTTGCTTGTATATATGGACGTGTGGGGATGTATTCAGTTATGGATGACAGAATTTATAGCTTATTCAGCATATTCAGCATATTATGTACTACGTTGAGCTATTGCTGTTAGATTATTTGCTTATTGTCAGCAAATTAGCTTCTTTGCCATTGTCAACAGTAAAGTCGAAAGCTGTAGTTGAATTTTCTACTCTATTATAGCCTACTACATTACATCACATTTACAAACCTCAGAACTAAATTTTGAACTAATATTCTGGACATTTTCATATTTTGATATCATCTGAGGGATTCCATGCTCCTCTGTGGGTAAAAGAGACTATTTGTTATTATACAGTTATGTTGTATTATACAATCATACAAACTGGTGTTATGAAACCTGTTTAAAACCCCACTGGATAAACTCTAAAACGGTTTGGTGAACTCCTGCAAACTTGACATTTTGGAGACTCGGGGGTTTTCAGCCGGCAGCAACAATAAACTAAGCGAGAGATGTTTATCCGCAGTGGCACTTGCACTTGCTCTCAGGTTTGTGTACAGTGGATGCACACACACACACACACACACACACACACACACACACACACACACACACACACACACACACTGTTCAGTCCCCGTTGACCTGCTGCCTGGAAACCTATCAAAAGATTAAAGTAAAAAGCAGCGGTGGGAGCGAGACAGACAAGACAGACTCTCTATGTGTGTGTGTGTGTGTGTGTGTGTGTGTGTATGTGTGTGTGTCTGTGTGTGTACGTGTGTGCATCACAAGGGGACAGGTTGTGGTTGGAAAGTTAACTGTGCGCCTGTCAACCACACTGCCCCACAAGATAGTCAGTATGAGGACCAGACCCAATGACGTGACGAGATAAAACACAAAGACCAGCAAAAGGCCAACACCTGCAGTTCACAATGTTATACGTATACTTAACCACAGCCAGAGTTTTTCAGTGCACCTGCTACATTCACACCATCAATACTATCTATAGATTCAAAGCAACCCAAAAGAAGGGTTTCCAACCTTTTCTAATCCTGTGTAGTTACTCAAGACATAAAAGTCTGAGTTATCCAACTGTCTTAATGACCTAATTATCTGTAATGACTTCTTACAAATATCAGACGAAGATGTAGAATGATAAAAATGAGGTAATGATGTAAAATACTGAGATTTGCTGGCTTGGAAACAAAATGAATTAGTGCTGATTTTCTTCGGATTTTCTTCAAAATCCTAATCCTGGGAAGCCATTACAAACATTAAAATATACATTACATACATTAGACATAACAGAGGCCTAATCTTAATTCACAATCTTTAAGGGATCTTGCTGAAGCCATTTTAAAACTGCCTGATCTCCATCCTAGGACTGTCCTCAGCATGTTTACTTTTAATGCTAGAATGAAGGTGTCAGGCATATTGATGAGTCTTGAGGCAACGTTTTAATTCATATAAAAAAAAAAAAAAAACTTTCAAGGCCATTCATGCACTCTCAAAAACATCTAAGGCCATATTTTATATTTACAAAAACATTTACGGATTTTTGAGACCCGTGAGAAGCCTGTAAATGGTGTAAAGACACTAGGCTAAAATTAGGCCTCACAGGGTTTAAAGTGAAAGTTTAGAAGACATCTGCCTCTTAAGACTATGTCTTCTGGGTTATATGATAAAAATAAAGCATGACCTTGTACAGAGGTACTTCACTGCTTGGTCTAAATCCGGCCAATGCAACAAAACGTCCTGGGCTATAAGAGAGCTAAAGTATTGATGTTGAAATCACATCTAGTGCTCAGTAGCATCCTTCAAACAAAAACTACAAAGGATTTACAAACACATGACGGCCTCTCAAAAGCCAATGATCACATAGCAACCTTTAAATTCCTCTGCATATAGTTTTTTCTTTTTTTTTTAAAAAGCCCATTTCCTGTCGCATTAACTCACCGAGGTTTGAGGTGCATATTTTCCTGGTGGTGCACTATTGTATATCAGACCAGGGTTTGATTCACAGTTTTGCACTGTAAACCTGTGTTTTTAATCTTTATTTATCCAGGAAAAGTGATCACACGTGCTGCTTTTTCCCCTGCTGCTTTATATTCACATATTCACACATTCACACAAGGGAGCTGACCAGTACAATCAGGGATTAGTTTTTATAAATACAGCAAAGTCGGGGGTGAAGACTTTGGAACTATTTCCTGCCAAAGAACAAGCAAACTGCTCCCAATGAGTTTGAATTAAAGGTGGGTAGATACAGTTTGCCAGTGTCCTTCTGCAAGAAATAGTTCCCAATGAAACTCTTCACCCCTGAAGGCCGTGGATTATGTCGGGTATCTGTGTCATTGTTTTTGGGAAGAGCTGCTGCTGTCCAGTTTTCACATGCAAATTTTTGACGGTTTTAGTTCCAAAAACAAATGTCCATCCAGCTCCATTGTATTGGGGTAAAAAGAGACAGACTGGAAACCCTGCCAAATCACACAGAAACTATCTGGATGGATAGATTGCACTAGGGATAAATGGAAAAACTTTTTTGTATTTTGGGTGAACTATTCCTTTTAGCACTTAGTATGATTTCTTTTAACCCAGTGAACCCAAGTGAGTACTGGTGATTGATAACTTGAACTGAATGGTGCATTTGTTGCAAACACCACCCATCTGGTGCACCAAGCAGTTCAAAACAAACACCACGGCCCATTTGCAGAAATATCTGACCCAGGTGTTGCTTTCTATACCTTATCCCACACAAAACGTACAAGGATCACAGCCTTCCCTGCCCACTGCACTTTAGAGATAAGTTTCAGGTGATTCATTCCAGCCTCTCAAGTGGACTCAAACCTTGACTCAGCAATTTTTTGAGCATATGTGAACACGCCAAACGAACTCAGGCCCCCAAAAAGCAAACTGTTCATTTAGAGTTAGTTTGGAGCTCCAGTTGATTTGTGCAGTGTGAACACAAATAGTGGTCAGCGATTGTGTTATCAGTTTCTCTACTTCTGTTGGCTAATTTCATGAAAATGTACCACAAGAAAATGAACATACATGCATGTACAGCCATGTTGTTCCATCTGAAAAATACCCACAATGCAAAGCAAAAAGGATCTGAGTTCTAAAAGACCTGCATTGTGAACAGTAAGTGGACTGAGTGCAAATGGACCAGGAAGAGAACTGAGTTCTCTTTCTTGTCCACTTCCAGTGTGAACACAAAGAGAACTGAATTCTATTTGTCTGACCACTTTTTGGTTCACTTCAAGAGGACTGAGTTTGGTTCATTTAAAAAGGACTACATGTGAAAACACCCTCAGTTACCTTGCGTTCTATGATCTCTGTTGCCAGCCTCTTGGCATGGCGATAGCTGAGGTTGCTCCCAGGAACTCGAACCACCTCTCTGAACAGGCCGAGCTGGAACTGGACCAGAGCCGGCCCGGAGTGACTGGGAGGGCTGGAGGGAGGCACTGCTGTCATGGAGAGAGGGCCTGTGGGAGAAAGATGGTGAAGACTTACAGGTAACAGATGTACAGGATTATGGAGGACTGATGAGGACAGATGTGAGGCAGGTCTAATGGATTTGGTCATGAAGATCAAGCAGCTGAAAAGGTTCAGAGCCACAGTTTGAAAGAAGTGACACCCACTCAGTGACTGATTGTTGAACCCTCAAACTAAAGCACATGATGAGTTGCTGTAAAACCTATGAGTCATCTTGAGACCTTTGCATACAAAGTAGCTGCTTGAGGACGCAATCAAAAGTATTTTTGAAATTTGATTGCTTTCAGGAAGCAAAATTCCTCCAAAATGAATAGGTATAGTAGCATTTTGGAATTGAAAATTTTCACCTAGTTTGTACTATAAATGTGGAAAAACTCAAGGATACTGATGGACTCTGTGTACCGTTAGCATACCTAGTTACCTCCCTTATTGCTGCATTGTCACTGGATATGACTGCTTATATTTATATTCTTAATTATATCCAATCTGTGTGCCAATTGCATTTATTCAGTGTGTATAATATTAATACTTGATACGTCAAGGCCTTTTGTTTTATACTGTTTCTTTAACCTGTTTTAATTGACTGCTTTTGTGTAAACTTGTCAAAAAGGAACTCAAAAGGAGAGCTGCTCTCAGTACATTTCCACTGTATAAATAAAGTTTTTAAATTGAATTGTTAGCCCAACTCATGAATAAGCACACTAATCATCAGTTAATTTAAAACCTTTGGCAATCTAGTACCAAACTGACATTTTCATTGATCATAAACATATTTTGGAACAGCTGAAATTTCAAGCATCTGTTCTTATGCATATTTTGGAATAAAACCCTTTCATGAACTGATGTTAAGCATGAATTGTTGGAGCAGTCATAAAGTGGCCGATTAATATAGCTTTAGTCTAAGGTACCCCTCTTTACTTTCATACAGAGAAATATCTAAACTGTCTATGGCTAACAAACACTGAAATAATTTGTATTTTTAATGGATACCTACTTGATGTGAGTAAGCCACTTTGTTTTCTAATTCCTCTTCCTTTAAGCTTCTACCTCCAAGGACCGTATCTCAGTGATCTGGCACACTGTAACTTATTAACTTATCAAACTGTATTGCCAACTCTTCACATGCACTGTGGTGTGTTTGTCTTCCTTTTGTAGGGCTCGGCTGTCTATGAGGCAGGAAGTTAGACTGTGACTTACCTCTGTTAAGGCCAGGACTGAGCAGTGTCTGGTGAACACCCCCAGCCAGAGCTGTGAAGAATACCACACTGTCACACAGACACTCCCACACACATAATTACACCCCAAATTTAGATTAATGTTCATAAATACTTAAGTGAGCAAGATTCAGCTTTAGAGAGGTTTATTGGCACTATTTAAGACCTAAAACTCTGATCTTCCCTTAAATCCCCCCTGAGTGTCTTCAAAGTTAGAATCTTTTTCCCTTTACAGCTGTACAACAATGTCGCACATGACATTATGTATCTTCTGATTGCAGCACTTCATTGAAGCTACGTCACACTTACACTGAGCGAAATATTCACACCCAAGATGGCGCTGTTTTATGGCTGTATCATTACATCAAATAGAAAATATCGACATGTCTTGTACATCATTTTATACACATTTCCCTGTAATTCAGCAGGGCATATTTGGTATCTTTGGAAACCTTGGGATCTCCACTAGAATTTAAAATAAAGTTCTGTGGGTTTGAACAAAGCTCGGCCACACAGCAAAGATGAATCCACCAACGGGTCCAGCAAAGTTGAAGAGGTTAATCTCTCTTTTTTTTTTTTTTTTTTTTTTTTTTACAAAGCTTACTGATAGTTACATGCATGAAAATGGATGAGACATAGGATCAGTTTGAAAAGTGGAATTTGTTTTATTGAACTTTTGATAAAATATACATGAGGTTGGCCCCTTCACAATAAGATCCATCGTACCATCATTAATAATGCAGGAACTGAAGATAAGAGTGCATCGGCCTGACGCCTATTTATCGTCCATGGCTCTTAGTAGATACACTGATCTCAATAAGTGTTTAGACAACAAGAATGACAAAAGGATCTGGTTTATTCCGGTTTTTAATCAATTTCTAGAGTATATTTTTACCCCGTACTATAGTTGAAACTGTCCACTTTACCACAGATTTAAGCAAAAACGTGTTTCGCTGTGCAAATATTTATGGACTTCACTGTGTATCAAGCTTGTCAGATGACTTTTTGATATATGATCAGTGTCGTGATCTGCTTTATCTTAATCATAATGACCCACAAGGCAAAAGTGATCCAAAATCAGGTAGTCTGTCTGAGCTGCTTGAGAAAGTCAAGAGTTCAACAATTGTCACAGAAACTAACAAAGGAACACCTACATTTCTACAAATCGAGAGTGAATGACTGACTGACTGATTAATACAGTGAAGGGTGGTCTAGTATTTGAAATTAGATACAGAGAAAAGTCTGGAAGAGGAGCACTGATGTTTCTGGTATGCTACTAGAGACCTTCAAAGCAAACTACAAATTCCACTAACTTTGTACATGATTGGATAGTGTTGTTTGTGTGTGTGTGAATGTGTGCATAGGAACTTTCCCATAATTCTTGTGAGTATGTGTGAGTGTATGACATACAGTACACATATAAAGGTCATACACTAATAATTCTGTACATTATTTGCTGCGAACAACACTTAAAGCACTTTTCTCCCCCAGTACCTTTCTGAAGCACTTTCTTTCATTTCCTTCTCAACACGGACTCCTTCCTGACTTCCTCACAATCCCTTCCAGTCTTTATTTTACAGACGTATAAGGCTTCCTTCATGCATTCCATCTCTTCAGTACAATCCGTAACCTGTGCCAAGCACATACAGCACAATCAGAAGCTGATATAATTATGTTTTTTAAAGTAGACTCAGCAATGTGACTTCACTTCTGTCCAGTAAGTCAAGGTGTTTTTTCTCCTAAGGTGATTTTAAAAAAGGGAGACCTCAGATTATCCAGGCATGAGACGATGGTGTGGATGCACCGACGCTGACAAGGTGCCTTCAGTGATTTCTGCGTCTTCCCAGTTTTGAAATCACAGATTGTCTAGAATGTACTTTCTTTGACCTTTCATGAGAAGGTTGGTGAGCAAGGTTGAAGACTGCTCCAAAGACAAAGAAAAAGTTGCATTTTCTAGGCAATCTGGTCACAATCCTGAATTCAGAGTGTGATGTCAACTTGTTGAGCCTGATTTAAACATGCACTATGCGATTTTATCTGACCACTAGATGGTATCCAGAGCAGCAAGAAATCTGTGAATTCTTTGCAAAGCCACTTCACCCTCCTTCCCTGCCCCTCTGATCCAAAGTATATGTCTCAGCAGTCCGGAGGGCAGGCGAGGACAAACTTTGCTATGCTGTATGTCTGCAGGATCACAGCTAAGCTATTTAATTAATTAACCAATTTGAGCAAATTTTACATTTCTTCTCATGTACTCTTTTTGACTCAGATTGAGGCCTTTTCAAGAATGGAAGAGGGGTGGGGGGATACTTCTTTTAAACAGTTAAGGAAGCAGCGTAAAAATCTTGAGTCCGGTGTGGATTTTGGCAACAAACTTTGCAAAGGAGGAGAAAAGGCCTGAAAACAGTAACCAATAACAGTCGCTGGTCCATTTGAGCTCATATTGGTTTACATCATTAAGTCTTAGAAAGTCTCCACGGTACCAACATTAATTTCAGGATTGTTAACAGGTTCTGAAATCGCATAGTGCAGGTTTAAAGTTCACATAGTAAGACATTTTGTGACAGTTTTCTTGGTATCGGTCTTGTTTTGGCGAAGTTTACACTCCTAGCTTGCAAACAAAACAACGCAAAAAGAACGCTACATGAAACCCAGTGTTAATGCCACAATATCACACCATCAACTTAAAGTTCAACATTCATATGATCAACCATTCAGTTTTCAGTATCATGAACATTAAAGCTCATGAAAAGTTCATTCAAGGTTGAAGTCAAACGTACACGAGTACACGTCACCACAACAAAATCTGCTGAGGACAGTCATTGGTCAGATTTTCAGCAAGCATTTGATTAAGACCAATTAAATCCATCCCAATCAACATAAACAAAGTAACATTGAGGATTGTTTTCTACAAAATGATACATTTCAAGCAAAAGTAAACAACTTCACAAGAGAGACCTCGACAATGACCTTGACACATAGCTGACGCACTGCATTGGATAGTTTGGATAGTTACCCATTTCATCAAATTGGTGTTAACTATGCCGTGAATCTCCTGCTACGATATATCTGATTGTAAACACACTCTTTTTTAGTACCTCATCCACAGCATTTTCCCCCAGCACCAGTCAGACTGATAGTTTTTTGACAAAAGCCTGCCCTGGTTTTTCTTCATGAGAAAAATCACTAGTTAGTAGCAGAGCGGGTAAAACAGTACCTGAAAACAATAATCAGTGTTTGTTTTAACTGTCTTGGAGTACCAGATTGGTGAAGGTTGCCATTAAGACAAGTAAGAATGTCAGGTTCAGTGACAAGAAATTTGCTTTCAAATATTTTCTTGAAACTTTCCAGCCCTCATTGCAAACCCCACCGCTGTGGTCCCAAGAAGCTTTATTTGAAGAATTAGTTTTTCCCCACCAGCCTGACTATCTTGTTTAATCCAGTGAAAACTATGATCCTAGACTTCCTGGTACATACCAAGATGGCTGCCAGCAATGTACTGTCACGCTGAAAGTGCATCAGATGGTTTTGGTTGAAACCTTGATGGCGAGACTTTCTATCAGTAGCTTATTCAGAAGATTCAGATTTCACGGACTGAGGTACTCAATTTGTCCCACATCAGCATTTTAAATCATGTCACGTTGGGGATGAGATGAATTAAGTGCCTCCATCTGGTTCCTTCAATATCTTTTACACTTCCCTTCCTTCACCCCCTCTTTTCTTCTCTTGTTCCTTTTTCAACTTAATTTCCATCCCTTCCAGTTCCCCCTTCCTTCCCAGTAATAGTATTTTTCCAGTCATTTCCCTACTGAGATCCCCTTTAACTCGACACAGTGTAAACAAAAACAAAACCCATGTGCGCTATGTACAAACAAAGAAATATCAAATAATTTAAACCTGTATATACATAAAAAAATCAGAAGGCAAAAAGTGAGGTTTAACTGGTTAGTGCTATTGTCTTTTGAAGATCGAACAGATTGCTTGTTTCTCTTTCTTTTAAGTAACGGTTGTACCTCTCATTATTCTCACGTGGTTCAAATCTAAACGAATCATCCCATTTTAGCATCTGTGATATCCATTCAAATGGGTGGTTAGCATTAGCAAGTAGTTCATGCTACAAGTGAAATATACAGTGTACAAGGCTTCTCTCTAAACTGAAACTGGAGTACATCTAGCTTACCTACAGTAAGGTTGAGTGTCTGCACATGAGTGGGTAGACAGAGGTTACGAACTCGCCACAATGCAAAAGCGATGTGCTAGTTTTGTTATGATGCTAATGCCTCGAAGATACCACATGGAGCGGTCAAGTGCAGACATTCCACTTCCTAGTAAGCAGCATGCTGGTAATGTGTATTTAAATATTTTCTATTCTGCAACCATGTGGATTGATGCCAGCAAATTGTACAGCGAAGCAACTACGGTATCTCAGAAGCAATAGCATGACGATAGGTATGGTGGTGCTTTATTTCCCCAGTGTTCTTTAAAAAATATGCTCTGAATGCGTTTTGAATGCGGATGTGTTTGATCGCGGTCGAGCTTAGGTGTGTTGTTTGATCAAACCGAGCTGCAAACTGCCTCTCCTCATCGGGCCGCTCCGTTTCTCCCCAGTCCCGCCTCCCGTCTCGGGTTTAGCCAATCAGGGAGCTGCGTCTTGATAGGTCCACGTTGCTGGCGCTTAGTCCCCGGCACTCTGACAGGCCAGAGTTTGCATCCTAAAAACAGAGTTAAAACAGAGTTATACAAATTCTTGGTGTGAAGTGTTCTGTGGGAGCTGTGATAGGAAATATAACGCAGTCGTACCTGTGTGGTTTCCTCAGCGCTCTTGTTGAGGAAGTTAAGGGAGCTGGCTCTCTTCATTCTGAGGAGATGTGACGCAATCAGACAATGAGTTCAAAACAATAACATCTAATCACAGACAAAAATACAAAGGATTTCAGACATCAAAGGTGTGCAAAGGACAGCACTTTGAAGCGTTAATGCAAGCCGCAGTTGGATCCACCATTATATCACATCCCATCTTTGTCCCTCCAACATGGTCATTCAGGGGACTGAGATCCTGACTTTCCTTGGCATTCCGTGACTAAAATATTAAATTTCCATCACAAATAATAACGAGTTGCTTTTCCTGTGACCAAAACTTGAAACACACTTCAGATTCAGAAGTCTTATTGACGTTCATTATTATGTTTTCTTCTGTGGGGGAAGTGAACATAACATGAACACAATGGAAAATAAATGTTTGGTGATTTTTTTTTAATTGAGGCTGACAAAATTCCACAATGTTCCATAACTTGTGTCAAGAATTTATTAAAATCCCTGATTTTCCCTGTCTGAAACAGACTTTTAAAAATTCCACGACTTTCAGCCATAACACTGTATAAAAGGGAGATTAAAAAACAAAAAACAAAAAAACAATAAAGGTCATTACAAAAAACAGGTCGACAGGTGGATTATAAGAGGTGATTTAAAAGATGATACTTACTATAGACAGCCTGAGCTACTCAGGCAGCTCATTTCAAAGTCTACAGGAAAAACCTGACTGACTTGTTTTTACACTGCGTCTCAGATAGTTTAATCCCAGACCCATCTGTGCCTTAAATTTGATCAGTAAAATCAAATATGCATTAAATGAATATCAAACTAAAAGACAGGGACACTGCCATGTGTTTTGTAGGTTTTTATGCATATCCTACACAGGTGGAACACTCTCAGAGTCTCCTTTAAGATGAAAACGTCTGAGGGCTAAAAAGCAGTAAGAAACCTGAGGCGTGCGCAGTATGAAAACCCACAGAAGCCTGGATTTGCATTTGGACAAACAGAAAAGCACAAGCTTGCCTAAATGCACAGCCAAATGAGTCCTGATCAACAGTAGGACCATATGGTTTTGACTGCAGGCTCAGACACACACACACACACAGACACACACTTGGTAGTCTCACCCTGGGTTACGGGGTTCCTGTGGTCCGCTGCCCTGCAGTTTCTTCACCAGCATCTCACTGCTCCTTCTCAGGGCATCACGAATCTTCCCAAAGGAGCCGCTGCGACGCAGAGACCCGTTACCGTCCTGGGGAGAGACCAAATGTAAAACCAAGTCAGCGTTTTGTTCACCAGGATATAAAATATTAAAGGAGAGCTCCTGTTAATGCTTCTCGGAGCAGAGAGACAGACATTTCTTCTCATGCTTTTGGTTTAATTACAGCTAAGAGCCGAGCTGCCCTGCTTCAGGAGTTACATCACATTTACCTCTTCAACCCTGCTGGTCCCAATGGTGGGCTCATTATTACAAATGCATGCTGCACAGCCAAGCTTTGTTCAAACCCACAGCACTTCATTTTAAATTCTAGTTGAGATCCCAAGGTTTCCAACCAAATATATCCTGCTGAATTCCAGGGAAATGTATATAAAATGATTCACATGTAGATATTTTCTATTTGATGTAATGCTGCAGCCATAAAACCATGGCATCTTGGGTTTGAATATTTCACTCAATATAAGTGTGGTGAAACTTCAATGAAGCTGCAACCAACAGATATAGAATATTTATGTGACGTTGTACAATATGAAAAATGTCTTCTCTAACTTTGAAGCTACGTAAGAGGAAATTCACAGGGTTAAAGAGTTCAGGGAGTTAATGTTACTACCTCACAATGTACAAAATATG
>OMKZ01051403.1:0-11006 GCA_900302535.1 Neoniphon sammara | reverse complement strand
TTTTTTTTTTTTTTTTTTTTTTTTTTTTTTTTTTTACAGCATTTTTATACCAGGTGCCCCAGACAAAAATGTAGTGTCTCACAATAGGGACAGAGGTTTTTGCCAGAAAAATGCCAGCTAGCAAACCCATTCTGGGATCAAAACCATACTTTGTGAAGGTCTGCTTTTGAGCAAATCTATTTTACATCTGCTGTCCAGGGCAATGTGTGTAAAGTGAGACACTGTGTGTGCCACTGCTGTTCCACTGCTTTCTGAAGGCTGCAAGCAAGGCAGCAGAGTCTGACCACATTACTTTTGTGCATACAGAAACAAAAGTTCAATTTATTTCACTTTGTCTGTACTTTTGACTGTAGCCTAATGCATGTGCACAGCTGTTGGTTTTGCCCCACAGTGTGGTGTGTTGAGTTGGACAGTAGGAGGAGCCACAGAGTAGGAGTGTAATTGGATGGCCTCAACTGGACCAAAAAGTTCAAGTCAACTTTAACCTGTCCCATTCTGCTTTCCTCTTACCCTGTTCTGCCCTGTTCTACTGTCGCCTGTTCTGATCTATTCCACTATACTGTCCCCTTTCACATTGTGCTCTATTTAGTTCTTTTCTAATATGCTCCTCAATTCTCTTCTCATCTTCGCTGCTTTGTTGGCGCTCGACCCACTGATGCCTATGAAACTAAGGTTTCACAGTGTTCTTCTTCAACACTTTGAAGGAGTGGAAAAAAAACATTGTAAATCTTTTTTTAATCCAGTGCTTACAGCAATACCCTGCTTTGCTCTCAGACAGCTCAGTTGTACTTGTTACCAGGGTCAGAAAGTTCACTTCCAAGAGTTACTGATTACTTGGAGGACAGTAACATCATGAGCCACTGGGTTAGTAAACAATATTTGATTATTTTTAGTTACATTTATGTTTGCTTTACTCCCAAAAATTATAGGATACAAAGTGAAACATTTGCTATAATTTAAATAGTCATCATGATCACCAGTCAGATCTGATCATTACTTAAAAGGTATGTTTTAAGATGTACTGGTGTCAATAATCTCAATATCTAAATGACTTCCGTCACACAGAGGACTTTTCCCCTAAACACAAATACATTTCATATTTCATATGTTTGATATGTATAAGTTCAACATTAATAGTTATATTTCATATTGGTCAAAAATTCAAAATTAAAAAAACATTTTTTACTGTTAAATATTTTGCAGGAGGCCTGTGGGAGTCCTGTTTTTTCCATATGAGAATGTTTTTTCTTTTTTGCAGCTTGGCATCAGTGCGCCTATCCCAAACTTTTTTTTTCTACATGAACTTTTTTTGTCCCGTTCCTCCTTCCTGTCCCTCCTCTAGGAGAGAGGGAGGAGAGAGAGAGAGAGAGAGAGAGAGAGGGAGAGAGAGAAAGAGAGAGAGAGAGTTTGCTACAACTTGTTTGAAGTTTCAGTTTACATTGAGCAGAGTATCGCCGCGCGAGGGAACAGCGGAGAGTCCGCAGCGCGCGCACGGTTCCAAATTCCAGGTTAAAGAGAATGAAGCGACACCGGCTCGTGCTTCTGACGACGTTGCTATGGCAATGCTGCCAGGCTCAGCAGAGAGGTGAGTCCTCAGAGACTGATAGACAGACTTGGTTGATTAGTACATAGACAACTCTGTCAGTCCCTACTAAATTACATTCACCACTGAATAACAACAGGTAAATAACAACAGGTTAGCTACCTAAAATGTTATCATTCACTCTGTATTGTTGCTAATTTCCCTTAATTTGTGACAGCAATGCATAGCTAACATTTCACACTTACTATTGAACTTTGAGCACTGGACAGACGTAGCTAGGCTGTGACTTGTCAGACTAACTATTTCTTCATATCTGTTACTGTCTGTTACAGTTTAGTGGTGATATTTTACCTTCTGACAATCTCTGTCTCCCCTCTCACTCACTGAAAAGTTGTAGATGAGCAGTAGTTGGTTTTTCTCTTGTTGCAGTCTCACAGTCAGAGGGCAAATCACATGAAAACCACTTGGAAAAACATACATCAAGCCTATATTTCTGAATGGACTGACACTATAGCTGTTTGCTGAAGTTGAAAGAAAATTAGGAACAATGTGACACATGAAAAAGAAGCAGATGCTTGTAAGTGTGTTGGCCGAACTGGTCTGCTGTTGTCTAGGATGTTTTTACCATGGGGAAAAAAGCAATAAGAAAAATATATCTCTGAATCATCTGCAATCAAAATGGCTAATTAAAGTTGATAGAAGTAGCAGATGCTTATACATTTGATGTCTTGCTATTTTCAGACTAGGAGACGCTAATTTTCAAGCAAGCCTAAAATGAATAGTTGCACAGTCATAGTTGAGACCTCCACCGAATTTAAAATTGTTGGTAGTAATGCGTGGATCGGCTCCCAACATCCGCCTCTAAGCATAAACCATCCACTTGCCACCTAACCGAATTAATTCTTTTCTCCGATTTAGAGACCCGCACCCGCATGGAATTGCATTTCACTCCACTTGTAGGCCATGCTGCTTTTTAAATTATTTCGATCAGCAACATTTAAGCAGCAAAACTAAAAACTGTTGGTTATAAACTTGACAGGACAGAGGAAACTCTCAAGGGGAAATTAAACTTTTAGCTTCTGAAATAATTTTAGGAGGATGGCTACTTTACTCCAGACAGTTTCACTGTATGAACCTGGACTGTGTGTGTGACCTTTTTTTTGAATCTGTAGAAATAATCATTTAAGTTCCACCGTTGAGGCATCGTGCGTAAATGCGCACAGCATCTTTCTTAATGTGGATATCGTTTCTGCTGCAGGGGGATAGCTGCAAGACAGTATTTTATAAACTCAAATAGTCAATAGCACACCTGTCAATGCTTCCGTTTTCCCAGGTTCCTCCTGTATTTCAAGGCCATCTCCTGGCGCCCTCCCGTTTTGCTATTTCTCCTGGGAAACTCGCGTAATTTGCATGGCCCTTAATTAATCCTCATACATGATCCATAAATTTTGTGTTTGTCTGCCGTTAACCAAGTTGCCAGATGGCCTATAAAACACAATCTACACACACAATCCACACACTTACGTATCTGTCACCGCAACCTGGCAACCCACAACCCGATTCAAGCTATGCATTCAAGGGGCGTGTGGGCAGATGTACTCTGTGCAGAGGCAAGTCAACTAACTAGATGTCGTCCAAATGTAAGTAATGTAAAGAAATATACAGAAATATAAAGAATAGTCAGCACCCCCAAATGAATTATTTCTCAGTGGGATATATGTAAGCGGGATAGTTTTAAATAAATGAACGTTTATTTAAGTAAAAGTCCTTTTCTGATAAAATGAAAATGGAAACATCTATTTCTACAATAGCCTGAACACAGGCTGATATCTTTAATCCCTTCAAATTAAAATTCTGAAAGTTACCTCAAACAAATCCCGCCTGTCCCAAACAAACAAGGCTGTCCAACATAAATAATAAATGCCCCTATATTGTGCCTGAAGAAAAATGAAGCTTAAAATGTCACATTTTAGAGAATGTAATCAATTTTAATATTTTCCTAATTAATGATGTATTATTACAGCCACCCGCAACCCATCCATTATTAATCAGAATGTTAATTTTTATGCGGATTATCTGCGGTGTCCACTGACATAACTGCAATCCACGCTAGAGCTTCGATCGGGCTCAGAAAATCTGTCCGAGCCCGACACAAGCGAGAAAAAAATCTGTTCGAGCCCGAACCGAGTCCGAACCACAGCAGCTGTTTTGGGACCAAGCCCTGCCAGAAACCCGAATTAAAGAGAGAGAGAAAAAAGATTATTATTTAAAATAATTCAGATAGGCTAGTTTATTAAATGTTAAGTAAAAATGTTTAGCAAATTAGGTATATAGCCTAATTAGGCTATAGCCTATAGAATTTAGGCTATATTATAGTAATATAATGATAATTTATAATAATTTGTAGGTAGAAGAGGGTTCGGGCCGAAATTTGCTGCCAGAGGTCGGGCTCTGTATGTCTGCACTCAGACTATACGCATAATTATCTATATGTGTTTATGAAGTGCCCTAATACAATATGCCATTCATTTTGAGGAAAGAAAATCATTACATGAAGTCCAGGGTATAAAAGAGGGAAAGGACTTTATGTCACTGCACAGCACATAAGCCCAAATTGGTGCCAAGTGTGGAAATTTCTGGTGAGGTTGACATTGTGATGAATAGGTTTGTAACCCCCTGTTTATACCTTAGTATATCAGGTTATCACCACAGCCAGGTATCGTAAATATTGGTAATTGTAATATTGTTAACTAGCACACGTTCAATATATTGGTTTATGTAAATTTATCTTTGGAAGTAGCTAATGCTAACATTGTGTCCTTAACATTAGCTAGCTGCTGGATAGACTCCTGATGTCTTAAGACCAGTTACAAGAAAAACTAATGTACACATTAGATTAAAAAAAAAAACTGGTTATGTAATGTGTGCTTTGTTTTGCAGTCTCTTTTCTGTTCAGATGGCAAAGGTATAGTGGTATATAGTGGGATTTTCTATGCCTATCCCACTGACTTCAATATTATTGGCATCAAAGTTTGGCACAAATGCAAATCTGAAAGGCTGTGACTGTGATACTGAAATAACAAGCTTATAGCAGTACACCCAGTTTTGGCCCGTTAAGCAATGACAGCATAGACACCAAAATCATGTATAATATGTATCCCTTGTAGCTCATTTGCTCTGGTGTTCCATGTTAGCACTTCAGCATACACTGTTGAGTGGTAGCTTAATGGGAATGTGATAGACAGTATGAAAAATAAAACTTCTATCTTTTGAACTACCAGGGGCTATTTTCCTCTGTTTCCAGAGGAAAAGGAACTGTGGTGTGATGTGAGACTGTGTACAGCTAAAAATCACATGGTTGCTCACCTGAAACAGTTCCAAAAATGAACCTGCCTACATGAGTTAATGTTGATTCCTTTTTAAAACTCAGATCTACAGGGCCACAAAATGAAATCCATTAAAGACTTTTTATTACTAAAAGATCAGTCTTCTTATTTTGGATAATATTAATCACTTACAGTCATTCAGTGTGGTGAATACCCAAGTGTTAGCATGGAGGACAGAAACAAATGATCTACCAGGGACACGTGGATCATTTTGGTACCTATGTTCTCATAATTTAATGCAATTGAAAGAATTAAACATGCATTGCAATTGAGAAATACTGATGCTCTTTTACTTGGTGCATTTGTTTGTCTGTGGAGCTGATTTGTGTACAGGTAATGCCGACTATCCACTGTAACATAATTCTAGTGTATACAGAGGCCATAGTCCACAATGGCAGGGAAGGGGATTGACAACTGGAACAAAATCAATAGAACAGGATGAGCTATAAGACAATTAGAAGTTGAGTTCAATGGAAAACAAATACAATGGAAGCAGGTGATCAGTGGGCTAAATTCAAGTGCTTAAGACGCCCTTTCAGCATTGTTTGAGCATGTGTATGTGTGTGTGTTTATGTGTGTGTGTGTGTGTGTGTAAAGCAGTGGTTTGGCATTGGAGACTGTCACTTGAAAGATGAGACAAATCTAGCACTCGTCATGCTTTTTTCAATTCATCCTCTTCAAAACATCTCCAGCTACTGTTTAACCCAGGAGTGCTTTGGACCGCCTGCAGAGGGGAAGGGGGGGGGCGGTGGGGGGCTGTCAGCAGGATGTCTGCATATTTGTGTGTATGTGCGTGTGTGTGCGAGGGAGAGGGTGAGAGAGGCCATCTGTGTGAGGAGCCTCATTACCAGGCGTGTCAACCAGTCATGCTCTCTATCAGCGATGGAGCTCAGAGAGACACCAGGAGATAATCAGAGTGAGAGGAGGAGGAGGGCTGAGATAGAGAGGGGAGAGGAAGGGTTACTAGGCATTGGGGGAGACATCAGCAAGAGAGGAGGGTGAAACAGGTAGCTGGAAGGCAAGGAGGACGTGAGAGAGAGAGAAGATGAGGCTGAAAGCGAGATAAATGAGGAAGAGGAGGAGGAGGGTATGCGAGGAGACGGGAGGTGGGGTTCCATCCAAGCATTTTTATGCAAATGATGATTTATCGATTTGGAAAGGTCAAATGGAAATGCCAACTTTTGATACAGTTTCCTCAATATCACAAAGAAAGTTTTTTTATGCCGGCTTCAGCGGGAGTGGCGGAAACATATTCGTCCGACGAATAATGATGTAGTGTGAAGCTCTTTCCATATTTCTCGCTGATGTGTTCTGTGTATACGTTGTACTTTCAGGAAGCCTATTCGCTTCAACCCAGCTGATGGATACGCACCTAATTCACACTTTATTTTTTCTGACATTTCAGAAGTTTACTTGAAATTGGCTTGACAGCTGGGTGGAAATACAGCTATATCGACCCCGCAGGCTTCTGACCTGACTTTTTTTCTGAAATCAGATGGCTGAACTGGATTTGACCTTTGGTTTGTTGACAGTAATGTAGTGGCAAGGAAAACTGAGGTCAACCTTGAATTAAAGTTGATCACCCTAAGGCCAGAAACAAAAAAGACACCACAAGACCCCATTTTTATACATCTTCCATCAGTGTGATCCTCCTTGCAATATAGTATTGTATGACATCCTATCAAATAAGCATCAATATGATGAGTAAAACCCTAGGGCCAAGGGAAACCATTGGTAATAGCTTGTAAAATGTCAAGAATGTGTTGGTATCACTGGGGAAAACCCTGAAAAGTTCCCAAAAAGTTGACTTGTTGGAGCTATGAGTGTGTTAATGCGAATGCAAGCAGACTCATTTGCATGGATATGATGTAAACTCGCTGGAGACAGCAGTGTGTCAAGAATCCGGAAAAGGCTTGTAAACCAACTGAGAAATCAACATTTTTATTTAGCAAATCCATCTGACTTATTCATAATATCACCGTCCCGCAGAAACCTCATACTGTAGCCTCAAAAGAAAAAAAAAAACACATCAAAACATATCAGGAAGTGAGAGAAAAACTGATTGATTTCCCCATCAGTGTATTATGGACTTGGGTATAATCAGTGGTCAATGATTCTGGGGTTATGAAACATTTTCTCCATGAGGGGGTTTATGGGGAAAACAATAGAAACGGGCCAATTTGGAGATAGAGGGTTTCTTCAGAGCAGCTACAGATGTGTTTATGGGAATATGGTAATGTGGATTTGGCCAAGCTGGGTTGAGTGTGATATGATGTGAACTCACCAGGGGTATCAGAGTGAATGCCATGTGAATCCAGAATGGGTTTTTTCCTACCCATCAGAGAAATCAACATTTTTATGAGGTGAATTCATCCCAGTGTCATTATGTTTCTAAAATATGTTGATCTCAGTCTGCTATGTTAATGTGAAAGCAGCCAAGCTTAGCTGAATGGATTTGATGGAATACTCTAGAGGAGGAGCTCGCAGACGTCTTCAGCCCGGGACACAAATTCAGTGAATATCAAGGTGTCCTAGAGGGAGGGAGGGAAGGAAAGAGGGAAGGAAGGAAGGAAATAGGGATGGAGGGAAGGAAGGAAGGAACAAAAATGCTAAGGATTGCAGGAAAGGATGCAAAGAGGGAAATAGGAAGGGAGTCAGGAGTTGGTGTAGTTGGCTTTAATGTCAGATGTTAGTGAAATTAGGCGTATATTGTTTAATCCTTTAAAAACCATGGGGCCTTGGATCCATATGAAATGTATTTTAGAAGTCAGGTAATGCTGGAATGAATGCAGACAAACAGCAGACACCTGTTCACTGCTCCAACATTCACATTCAAACCATACAGTATATTTTTTAGATTGGCGGTGCCCACATGCTGATTTATACTTGCTTGTCTGATTGTCCACAAAAAAATAGCAATTGAATAACTTTGTGCTGACCAGCATGAGGTGACACTTAGCTGGACCCTGCAAACACTCATATTTGCTGTCAGTGTTCTGTCTGGATCTATTAAAGATGATATGTGTGGACGATATGATATTAAAGAAGAAAAAGCGCAGCACCTGAATCAATGTGCACCGAAACAGCTTTGATTTAATGCGTAAAGAAAACAAGATTTAACGTTCATCCTTCAACCTTCATCAGGCCTCCCACCAGGGCTGGAAAGTTGTCTTGGTTTTTCATTAATTATGTGGTGTTGTGGAGCGTTGCACTCAACCCAGCACTTCAAGCAAGGTTTGTGCGTGTGTGCGTGTGTGTGTATGTAACTATAATAATCTCTAAGAGAAATTAGTCATTGAGGGCAGGTTACTTTCCTGAGGTAATCTGTCATAGTTTACTGTCATAAAGATCACAGCGTTTTAGCCCCAGTGCTGTGAAGCTGTCATTGGGTCCTGGACAACTAATAATTAATCAATGACTGTGTGCCAAAGACACAGGTCACATGGCTACCAACAGGTGCGTGTGAGTGTGTGTGTGTGTGTGTGCTATTTAGAAGAATCCTTTGGGAGCTAAAATTAGCCAGGTGCTAAGTAGGAGAGGTGCTGTATCCTTCCTGAGAGAGAGACAGGGAGAGGCGGGAATAGAGAGAAGAAAAAGAGACAGAAAGAGAGAGCAGTGAGGGGACCAAGAATAAAAAGAGAAAGAACGAGAAGAGATTGGATTGGACTGGATTTTACTTGCCTTGACATTTTGGATTTTAGTCAGTTTGTTTTGTTTTCCTGATACTCATCAGTGTTGGGTAGAAGTAGGTCAGCATGTTGGCTTGCAGGAAGGGGCTGCCTACTGATTTTAAAGAGTAAGGTTTGCATTGCCAATGCATTATTTTTGGGGAGGGAAATGATATATAGTGGAATAACAATATAAACCAAAAAGGTCATTCTGAGTCATGATAGCATGATGAGAGCATTATAAAAAATGAAATAAGGACTCAAGCTCCCTTTAGCAGTTAATGCCCTTGCAAAGAGTTAGCATATTAAGTATAATCAGTATAATTACTGCACACAGTAGCGACCTGACTTGAAATCCACTTGTCCCATTGTTTTATGGCACAAAATGGAAGTTGCTTTACCGCACAAAATGGGAAGAGGATGCTGTTCATCTAGTATAAACAGAGCTAAAGTGTTCAGTTTGTGGCAAAAGCAGAAGATGCAAGGAGTGAAAGACCTGTGGAAAAAAATCACTTTCACATTTATTCTCTCCTGTAAAGACAAAAAGGAAACAAATGCACAGGGAGCAAGATGGGGGGCGAATAGCAACATCCTGCTGAAGCAAAGCGGTTTACGGTAAAGGGTCTTAACTGTGAGAAATATGAGTGCGAACAATACCACTGGTGTGAAATAGAGGCTACCAAACACATCAACTATGCTCTCATTTGTTTAACATACACAGATATATTGATGTTAAATAAGATATACATAGCAACTTTAACTTGGTTCTGATAGGGGATGTGCACACGTTATCCATCAGCACAGATTGATGTTTCATGAGACCTTACCTAAATGTATGTAGTGGTCTGATACTGAGATATTTTCCCTGCATATATGATTCTGTTTGTTTGCATATCTGATTATTTGCGTCTATGGTTGTTTGTGCATTGGTTAGTGTGAGTGTTACAGTAGCGTGTTAATATTTGACTTGTGCTTTTCCCTGTGGGCCTGCGCTACCTCCCACAAAGCACGTCTTCCACCGAACAAAAACTAGGTCTGTGTGTGTGTATACCCATGTGTGTGAGTGTTTCCTAGCTGTTTTGTTGTCAGAACAGCATTGATAATGCTGAGGAGAAAATCAATAGTTAATTCTACCAGGGACACAATAGCTGCTCTGCCCTGCTCTATTCTACTGTGGGCTTAGAGACAGAGAGAAACAGGGCATGAGTTGATAAATTGGTAAGTGTGTGTATGTGCATGTTTGTGTGCCAGTTTGCACAAGCTACTCCATCCAAATCATTTATTGTGTCCTAAAAAATAAGTAAAACTGTGACAAAGAACGGCAAAATGTATTGCATGACAAAATTGTAAACATGCATACCTTTGTGTATACTTAAAGGAACAGTACAACCTGAGCTTTAAAAGGATTGAAGACTTTTTTGAAATGTTAACTGATCTGTTATTTGAGAGAGAGAGAAGGTGTTGCCTCCACATTTATGCGTTCATATGTTGAACTCTTAATGTTTTAGCCACTAAAAACTCTTTTATGCAGGGTTAAGAACTAAAAGCAGGTAAATGTCATTGGATTTTTCTAAGTGTTGTTCTTAAGCTCGGTTCTGTGAAATCAGATTGATGTGATAGCTGTTCCTTAAGCCAAATGACCTCTAAATTAAGATTTTAGATTTAGCCAGCCAGGAAGCCATGTTGCACCAGACCGGTATAGAGCAGAAATGATAAGTTTGGTATTTTCCAAGTCACCACCCTGCTGCAGCTCCTGACTAGCCTTCAGCACAGTCCAACTTGACACTTGCTTTCAGCCTCAGAAAGAATTAAAAGTACTTTTTGAAAGTAGGAACCTCACAGCACTGGCAAATATATCTTGAAATTATCCACCCAAGAAATAGCTGCAAACAGTACTTTCTAACAAGTTTTATTTAGCATTTACGATCCACACCATTCTGTCAAGTCTGCTAATGCTGGGTTCATGGGAACTCAGACATTGGAATTTACATCTTGAAAATGTTGACAACAGGGCATCCATATTGTCAATGGATCCTCCTTTTTGTTTGGTTTTCCATGTGGAGGAATATTTAGGGTGATTGCTGTCAAGCAATCACACTATTGTAATCCGACTTTTTCTTTTTCTTCTTATTATTATTATTATTATTATTCCGGCTGATTTTCTGCGCGAATCTCCTCCCACAGTTTTCGAGCTATCGGCACCAAACGAACTGTAAAACGTCCGGCCCGATTCGGTGAGGTGTGCTTGTACTTTGCTAAGCGATCCAATGCACCGATTTTTCGCAATTCCAGAAAAACTGCGATTTTTGGCCCCATAGAAAATGAATGGCGGAATGTTCGGAAGCAGCAAAGGAGCGTAACTAATTTCCACAGACGCAGGCTGGGACCCAGATACACACGCAGCTCTCT